>QANU01036045.1:292090-307115 GCA_003254905.1 Nissolia schottii | reverse complement strand
AAAAAAGAACGATGTTCGGTATTGAAACCATAAATGGTGGAGGCTTATATAAAGGAATGCACATGACTCAAGAGTGGTGATAACCAACCATGGCATCCATCATCGTCTTCACAAGCAGAGTCAGAAGAAGCAGAAGTGGAAGCTAGTGAGAGGGTTGGACCAGATCCTGCCCTTATCTCCCGGCTCCTGGACCGCTCTGGCTGTCGTTGGTGGCAACTCGATTCTGGTTTATATTGCGGAATATGAGCTTTGGTGCTCTCAGATTGAGCTTCACAAGGACAAACTATGTAATTCACAAGAAGAATTGTGGGGCACCCTTTCTTGGTCCCACAAAATCCACTCCTTCAACCATGGCACTAGAACTTGAACTTGTCACCTTCTGTTCTGCTTACATCGTTCTCGACTACACAATGATTTTTGCGATGTTTCCTAAGCGCACACAAAAATGTTAAATGTGTGCTCATATAAAAAAAAATTCATTTTGCATATCTAAAATTTGCTATTATATTTTAATGCTCATTTGGTTCTTAAATTTTAATGCTTGTTTTATCCCTAAAATTTTAAAATTAACCTTTTAATTCTTAAAATTTACATCGTAAGTCAAGTTAATAATAAGAGTTTATTCGTGTTTTGTTGATTTATTATATTAAATTATGAAATGGTGTTGTGATAACAACTGAAATTGTAGATGAGTTCCGAGAATACATCAAACTAAAATAAGTATTTAGTTTTATATTATGGTTTATGAGTTTTTGCTAACATTAGCATTGATTAAGAAGTCTAATAGAAAATTTAGTTTTTTTTAGCTTATTCTTCAAACCCTTTTTCTAATTGGCAGCTATACTATTGGTATAATTCAAATACAGCTCTTTCTAAATATTTATATCTTGCCAATATATATTTTTTTTACATGGCCATGAGAAAAGCTTTCATAGATTGTAGTGGAAGCCCAAAAATCAGTTGCAAGCTGCTTCTTCAACAAATGTTTTTCTTAGTTGTTTCTTAGATGTCCTCTGAACTTTTCGTTGGGGTTCTTTGTTTTTTGTTCATGTTTCAGTTGTTTGCTTAGGTAATTGAAAGATGAAGTAAGAGAAATTTCCAACAGTCTTTTGCACTATCACCCTTGCAAATCTCATTTGAATTGCTAATCTGCTATTAAGTGCACTTGCGCGGGGATTGAGAGTTAATGTAGTTACTCTGTTTTGGTTTTAAACTTTAATTTATTAACTAAAAAGAATATATCTTTTAAATAGCTATGTTTCCCTGTATATCTTACCTCTATAGGTTTGTTGAGTGTTTTCCTTCTCTAATGGGTGATTGGTTTATAGGGTACAAGTGCATAGGTATCATGGGTTTTGTATAAATTAATACAATTGAATGTTTTGCCTAATTTTCTTTTGACAGATGGAAGTTCAACATAAAGATGGAAGCTCCAAATAGAACTTAATCTAGAAATTTTTTGCTAGGCTCAACATCTAAAAGGATGGAATAACTCCTTGCTTTGAATTGAATTTTGAATTTTAATGACAAAAACCATTGTTAGCATTAGAATTAAGACCAACATATCAGAAAGAAAAAATTGAAGTCATCAGCAAGTATGGTACAACTCATTGGTTGCATTGCACACAAAGTGTTACTGCTAAGCTTTACATAAATAAAGAAGCCTTTTGAAGTTGAATTAATTCCAAAATCTCTTTGTGATGGACAAACTTTGATTAAAATAAATAAGGGTAGAGAAAAGAAGAATTTGTTGGTTCAAAGGCAATTGCTAAAACTTGTTTTCCATGTACTCTTTAAATGACATGGCCTTGATTCTTATGGACGACTGAATCTGAGTAAATTTTAGGTACTAATATTAGTGCAAGACATACAAAAAAAATTATCTTCCTTCTATGCTTGAAATTTTCAATTTTTTTCTCAAACATGTTTGCATAAATAACCGTTTTGATACACAACTTGCAAGCAGAACATCCTCATTGCAAGTGTTTGCCATACATAAGTTCAAGCATAATATATTCCTTAATTATAACATGTTTTTAACTCTGTCCAGCAAGCCAAATTGATTTATCAGTTGCTACTCCAACTTTATAAGCTTCTTTTGATGCTAGATTCCTTGGTGGATTGAAGGGGGAAAGAATTTAAGTTGCATAGGTCTAAGTAAGGTGGTTTAGGCGACATCTTGAATGATCAACCTGTAGACAAGCAAAAGTTGATCGATCATGTTAGGAAAGCTCTTTATGCGGCAAAAATTTATAGTTATGCACTAGGAATGAATCTAATCCATGCAGAGAGGTGCTCATGGTTGTTTATGTAGCTTTGGTCATACCAATGTCATGGTTAGTGCACATGTCATGTACAACTTTTTTCATTAGTTGGTCTAATACTTAATTGTTTTTGCTTGATTTAGCTTTGGTTAATCTATATTATGCACATATGAGACTTTGTGCTGCCACTGCAATTTTCTTAGCTGTAATATTACAAATAATTGGTGTAATATCAAAATTATGTTGCTGCAATTTTCTGTTGAAGCTATAATTTGTTGCTACTGCAATTTTGTGTGCTGTTGCAATTTTTTGCTATTGCTGTAATTGTTGTTGCTGCTATTGCCGGGGGTGTGATATGATGTTGCTGCTATTTTCTTCTGTTGCTGCTGAAATTGTTGTTACAACATCAGGTGACAAACATATGCAGTTACTCCCTTGCTTGGAACTTCTGGGTTTGTTATTTCTCCAAATAAACCTTCTTATATATTGGATCTATTGTGCTAGCTATTTATTAAAGTCAGTCCATGTTGGATCAATATGCCATTTTTGGCTGAAGGGTAATCCCTTCACAAGGTCTCTTTTTTGATTTCTAGAAACTTTTGAGACAATGCTTCTCTTGCTTACTATCTTGCTTACTATGTTTTTCCAGAAGATAATGCTTTATTTCTACTTTACTTGAACATGATTATTACACAACTCAAGCAATTTATAATTTCTTAATCTATTACTTATTTTGATATGTAGATCATGGAAGTATTAGTATCAGATATGATTGTTAAAATAACATTAAATCAATGCAGGGTCTCCTAACTCATTCTCCTAACTATTAAATAAGTGAATAAGTAGGAGGATGAGTTAGAAGATTTTAACATTACTTTTACACATAATCTCGCCGCACATTGCACAAGTTATATTCTAGGGTGCATTGTATGAATTACATATCTCAATATATCGGGTCCCATGGTTGTGGCAAAAAGTATGTACCAGTAAGAATAATTAGGGTGCAATTGATTTGCATTTTATGCAGCAAGTAATGTGAGTAGGTTAGCCCTAATCATACTTTTCTACCTCAGGTTATAACAAAATTATTGTCATGATGATGATCTTAAAGATAGAATCAAAAGCATGGTCATTTTCATCCCTTTTTTAATGCTTATGATTTTATTGAGGTTAATTATCTCGGTCTGTTGCTAAAGAGGTGCAAATTAATCACCTGCAAATGGCAATGGTTGTGGTGGTTGTCCATGGAGGAAATGGTGGGGGCCGCACTAGATTAGTTTAAGGCTTGGTTATGTCTCAATGGTCAATGATTTCAAAAAGTTGCTTGGATTGAATATGAATGAAGTACTTTACTTATTGATTTTTATCAATCATTCTATTATATTTATCAATTGAGAAATTTAAACTCACAAAACTATTCTCTTGAATGTCAAAACTCCTCCAACATTACTAAAAATACATTCCTCCTATATGTAAATAGAAAGAGTTGATCAGTGAATTAAAGATGTCAATTTTTACCGTAGAGCACTTATCTTAGTAGTTGATGACGTTATTTGCAATTATACACAATTGAGCACTTTTCCTTAAAGTTTATGTAATGTGTTATCTAATCAAGAATTTTTTAATTTTTTTTTCACAAGTGGCTTAATATGTTACTAATTATCACCGTCCAACCACGTGAGTTTGGATACTAAAAAAAAATATTAAATGATTGGTTGATTTTAAAAACGCCAGGCTCATAGATGATTATATAAAGTCACACATTACATGAGACTCAAGATTTTAATATTTTATAAGGATTTCAATTATATGAATAAACATTTGTTACTTTAATTCTTCAATTAAGTAATCATAACTTATATTTTGTATAATGATTTGCAATTCATGAAGGTTTTAATGTGATATATAGTTATAAAAATTAATATTATATCAACTATATATCATCTCGCCGCGCATCGCACGGGTTTGATTCTAGTAAATTGTAAACATAAAACAATGTCAGAAATTGAATTTACAACCATTTCAGTGAGATACAGTATTGACCTATTAATGCTTCTTGTTTGATTTGTTGAAATTTGAATGTGATACTGTTTTATATGCAATTGTGTTTTATTACTTGTAATGCAAGTTTGATGGGAGAAATGGAAAAGACTCAGTTTTGCCATTATCTTGCTGCGGTATAGGGGCTACTGAGGATTCTGCAAAGTTGTATATAATGATGATTGATCATTGAGTAAATCCGAGTTAATATTAAATTTTAAAAATCAATCTAATTCAATATGAAGTAAATGATATTATATAAAATAATTTTTGGCTATATATATTTTTCTTTATAATAATTTAATGAACATTAAATCATTTTATGGGTTTAGCGTTACTATTCATTTATAATAATTTTTGGCTATATATCACACATTTTATGAACATTAAATCATTTATTTTTATTGAAAAGTAATTGGATTTAAAATTCAGTATAAAAGGATCCAATTGCAGTTACAGACAAGTGGAACACATCTCTTTGGCCCTGTTTTGAAATGTTAAAAGTCTAGACTAGATAAAGTAAAATCATGTGAAATCTGTATATGAAATGATAAATTTCCATAATTAAATATGTAAAGTGAGAAAAGCAAGATTTTGATCACCCTAGGCACCAGCTACAAAGTGGAAGCAAGTGCAAAGGTCAAATAGGAATTACGAATTTAGTTGCTTCAATATCGAAATCTTATCAAAATCCGATTGATTCTTATCTTTAATAATTGTAAATTTTATCAAATTATTTCAATAATAAAAAATTAATTTCTAAATAATGGTACATAAGGAGAAAGGTTTGTAAACCACCGTGTCCAATTTTCCATCATCTTCATGGTTGGCACCCAACCGCGGTCACAACAATCAAACCCTATCCCTGGTCTCCCAACCCATTAACTCTGCTGTATCCCACCCGCTTCTTGGACGCCCTCTCCTTCCTCCTTGTCGCTCAACCTTCCATCTACCTCCATCTCTACAACCCATCTTCTCCACCCAAAACCATGCTCTCGCCAGAACCCTTCTATGACCATCCCTCCTACGCCATCGGCGGTTTACATTCCCGTCGCCACAACAACATCCGCTTCAACCGCTGGCGACGGGGTCCCACCCATGCACAGTGGGAGGTACTTGACCCGGCCGTTGGCAGATGGGCGAAAGTGGTTAGCCCCTTTGCTGGCGGGCACCAGTGTGTAGCCGTGGGTGACAAAATTTACGCGGAGATGAATGATCACAATTTCCAACCATGTCATCTTTACATTCTCCGTCTTCTTCATCGTCCGCACCTACCCCTGACCCAGAGTCACAACAACCGAACCCTAAATCAGAACCAGACACATCAGGCGAGCTAATCCCGTCCGTCCCAAACGACGTCGCTCTCAACTGCCTAGCTTGCGTGCCACGCAGCCACCACCAAACCCTATCTCTGGTCAGATAGAGCAAGGAAACTGGGAGTGGAAGAATTTGAGTCAGGAGAGAGGCCAATTTGGCTTGTGCTGGTGGTAAGTTGTTTTTGGTTTGGAGTCCTGACTCGTTAATCGGAATGAGATTTGGTACTTTCACAAGAAGAATGATGAGGAATTATGGGGTAGAATTCGTTGGCCTCAAATAAGTTTATTCCTTCTGCGAGAGGTTCTTCCTTCTGTGTTTCGGGGTTGAATTGTGACTCTTGTAACTCGTTTCTCTTTTAGGTTCACAATTTGGGATACCATATGTTGATCCCGCAGAACTAATGCTATCCTTCCGTGAGAGTTTCACGATTCAACGGTGTTTAGTTACTTCCGTTGTTTTTCTTTCTTCTCTTTTTGTTGGTTGCCCTATTAGTGTTATAAAACCCAATAATTATTCAGTTATCACGTTTCTTCCTACATTTCTATAAAATATTTATCATAGGAAGCAATGGTTCTAAGTGGTACATCGTGTTTGTATGTAGTTATGCTATGGCAAACAGGCTACAGTGAATTACCCAAAATCGATTAACCAGATGTGAAGCCATCAAATTATAACAGTACCATGGTTAACATTACATAGGTAGTAGTTTTATAGTGGTGTAGCTGATTGATTGATTAAAACTTAAAAACGCAGCAACATTATTCTACTTATGAGATTGTGATTATAGTACATGTCTTTGAGCAATAAGCTATTGATTCTTCTATCCTTGTCATGACATTCTTCGAGTAATTCATTAGGTGTGGCTGCTAAATATATTTAGTGTGAAATATTAATCTATATTATTTCTTTCTGTTGATTCATTATGAATATTTATAATCAAGTATGATGCAGAGTGGAGACAAGGCTACGACATTGTGTTTTGTGGAATTTGTTGTGATACCCCTAGTTCTTAATTAAAAAAACCAAGCAGAGTGAGACCATGGGGGCAAGGGGAGTTGTTTTACAACCACTGTTATTTTGAGGGTAATATATGTTTGGTTGTCAAACATTTTACCAATGTTTCTGACAATGATTTTTAAAATACACTGAGCCACTTTTTACAAAATACAAACCTCTCTTTACCCCCAAAAAAAAAAAAGAAAAATATTAACCCCTCAGAGGAAGTAATACATAAACTGACCTCAACCAAACTTAGATTGCCACATACATATCGGCCACCAGTATATATACACCAACAATTAACAAAACGTATGAAATAGATATTGTTGATTTCTTGTAGGCTTACGCTAAATTTCTAACACAAATTATTCGTAAACATGTGACGCGTTTAATTATTTTCTTGCTCCCAAACACGATACTGCACAATATCACAACCTTGACTGCAGATCATAGCTTGTATAGAAAAATATGAACGATTCAAACATGCCTGTGTGAATGTTGTAACAGCATCATGTAGAAGAGCTATCTTCACTCTTCAAAAAGCCTTCAATTTGTTCCAGTGCCTGCGAGATACACACGCATACGAATGGGATGAGCATCAAGCATGTAAACTTTAGATTCAACCTTCATCGCACGGGAACAGTTCAGTTGGCCAAGAACGAACAAAACTGGAATGAAGTTAGAAGGGGATGGAGGCAGAAATAGATGAAGACCTCAATTGCAATAGCAGTTGGAGACAAATCGGACACATCTTTTTGGCCCAGTTTTGCTGCTATATCTGCAAAATACAGAATAGTGTCAGACGTTGAATTTATCTGAGAAGCATGCAACAAGAAGGAATGTGTTGAGCTTCATAGAAGATTAAAATACAATAGGATCCTTCATTTTTTGGTGGGGCGAGGATCTATATAGTAGCATGAAATAAAATGCTATGCCTTTGTGACAATTTTTGAAATACTAATTGATTCAGAACACTACGACCAAACAATTTAAGCTCAAGAAGTCTCGAGGAGAAGAGGAAATACATACAATTCCTCTTTGTATGCCCACAGGTTCTGGACAACCACAATTTTTATTTCAAAACCAAAAAGAAAGATTTAGACATACTTTCTAACGAGACCCTAGCGTTGGCATTGGCATAAGCTTCGCTTCTCTCTTCAAAAAGAGCAGATAAACGCATGAGAGCCTGCAGGTGAACTCAAAAGGGTCAAAATGTTTACTGGAAAATTAATTTTAATGCAAATTGCTATTAAGATAAGTTGCTCCCACTTGGTGACATAAATTCTTATGAATATTATGTTATGTTTAAGAAAAATACTTCTGCCATGGACAAGAAATAATTTACCCGTGTGTATGCGTCTCCTACATCATAATGCAGAAGGGGGCGGGAATTAGTTCCTACCGCTGCAATTCTCTGTGCCAAGGCTTCCAACGGTACATCTAACCAAACACTGACCCCCTTGTGCATATATTTCCTGGCAGTCCATATATAAAGAACATGTACATTAATCATAAAAAAGTGAGTGCCAAACTTTATTGATTTGCATGTTAATAATTATACCAATTGATGGGCCTCATAACAGCACCTCCACCAGTAGAAATAACAAATCTATGCATCAGGGACAGCTTATGCAATACCTCGGTCTGAAATGGTAAAATGAGCAAGGAAAATGAATGGTAAATGTAATAACAGAACCATCGAGAAATACTATTTATAGTAGAACAATAGAATAGTAATTGGAGATGATGTGGTGGCTTGTTAACGCATATCATAGTCAGATATGAAGCCATCTAGTTATATTAACACCAAATTCCAGAGCTTATAAATTGTGATGAGTTGTTTTAAAGAACCTAAGTTTTTTTTGGTAGACAAAGAACCAAAGTTGCTACAACTTTAAATATATGTCCATTAGCAGGCTGAAATTGGGTTATACAGTTCCACAGCCATGTGAGAGATTGAGGCACAGCAATGGCCCCTAAGCATACTAAAGTGACACAACAATTAAGGCACTGCCTGGTCAGTGGTCACCAAATGACAAAGCTACAAGCAGTAGCTGTCCCCTCCATCATTTTCAGAGAGGAACATTTTTCTTTTATATTAGGCAGAGTATTGAATCCTGATGATTTTATTAAGGAAGGATATTCTTTTTTACAAAGTTTTCACATTGTTGATTCCTAAGCAAAGTATCTCACACCCAGCCAGTATGAGACTTTTACCCAACACCAGGGGGTGCACAAATCAGTTGTTGATACCATCTAATCTGGAGGAAAACATTTAAATTTTATCTGTTTTGTATGTTTTCAAAATGATTCTTTAATTCTCTGCTGCCTATAACAGTGCTAAGATACCATCATTAATTGGTATTTATGAACACATTGATCCCCTATCTCCTTTGCGCAGTTTATATACACATATAGGTGAAAATGAAGAGCTGGAAAGAAATGTGGAAATCTAACAGTTCAAAACAACTTGACAATGAGGACTAAGTAAACTGGAAGAATTGTGCTTTTCAACTGACCTCCGTATCACGAAAGAAAGCCTCCCCATGGTGCTTGAATATATCAGCTACAGAGTTTCCAACCTCCTCCTCTACCAACGAATCACTGAAGCACCCATAAGTGCCAAAAATACAGAAAATATTCAGCAGAAACTCTTATGTGGTCATGAAATAGACTATTTGCATTGTGACAGTCAAACAATTGTGAACTGTTTACATAAAATCTCAACTATAAATCTTGTATGCCACACCTATCACGTGACTTAACTGAGACCGACTCTGTTTTCGTATACATGATACAATCATACAAATATACATTTGTTGCACCTCCTTAGATTCCTCTAATATCAGCTGCATATAAATAGCTTTACAGCCAAAGATCATTCTTTGTCTATACTAATATCCTATTTGGTATTCAAATTATGCATCATTACGATCATTGACTTGATTTAAACACACAATTTCTTCCTTTGAGGTGGAAAAAAATAGCTAATGAATTACCATACTAACCTGTCACAAAAAGAATAACCAAGCACTTGCGACATAATCTTCCCCACAGTTGTCTTCCCAGAGCCCATCATTCCTGCATGTCAAATTGAAAGTATTCTGAATGCCAAAGTAACCAAACCTGCAACTTCACCTATTTAAACACAAGGAATTCAACAAAGAAACTCACCCACAAGATATATACAGCGTCCATTTAAATATGGCTCGATCTCTTGTGATCTATTCTGCAATTTTATTGATTAAAGTAAGATGATGGAATAAGAAAGGCAAGCAAGGAACTAACTAAGGTTATCATTTCTCGATGCTTTGCTTACATTTAATTAAAAATGGCAAAGAGCATCATGTTTTTACCTTCAGAATCAAATCTTCCTCAAGAGGAGTGTGACAGCTTCCAGATTCCAATATCGAAGCTACAAGAGTTTTGAAATAAAATGTAAACTATCAGAATGGGAAGCACTTATTTTAATCAGTAACAATGTAGAAACAATGCAAGCAAAGTTACATACTACAAGTCTACATTTTCTCTCACACCAAAATTTTCCTCAGAAGATGTGGTGAGTTAATTTATCCAACTAATCATTTGAAGGAAATGTGAGCTGCAGATAATAAATAACCCCCCAAAGTTGGGCAACTTAGTTATATCTGGTTCACCTTGATAAAAACTACGCCCATGAGTCCAGCTGGTAGGGCGACTATACATTCATATTTGAATCACATCATGTTTTTCAATACAGGTATTCCACCGTGGTTAGTCACAAATATCAGAGCCCAAGTTTTTCAAATCAGTTTCATGTCAAACAGACAAAACTCCAAATTCTTCCTTATTCGAGTTATATTTTACATGATTCATTCTGAAGGGTCAGAGTTCTAATGACAATCACAACTTTGCCTGACGTTAGTGATTTTAGTTTTGTGTAACAGCTTGACATCTATACCAATTAGAAAAAAAGGAAAAAAAAATGTTAGTAAAATCTGTGTTTATGTGCATAATTCACAGGGACAATAAAGAATTAACAATAATTAGCAGGATGGCCCCTATGGGGGGCAGATTTGCAATTTTCCATACAATTATGACAGATCTTTAATCCCAATTCATTGGCAACTCACAATAATGGATCATTGGACATTCTTACCGTAATTACTAAATCCTTCATTTTGTTTGAAAGACGGATAGCTCTAAAACCGTTACTCCTTTCAGCAAATAAACAAAAATCTCATCCTAACAATAAAATTGATTGGAATCCAAAGCTAGAAGAAGAGCAAGCGCGCAATCAAGCAACACCAACACATACCCTTTTCAAACCAGGATATTGGTTGGGGTCAATAAATTGACACGTCACAAATCACAACTAACCCATACTCGCGCGTTTGAAAAACACGCAGTAAAACGGGAGTTCGGTGTTTTAGAGCTACCTGGGGCGTTTTCGTACGAACGAGCAACCTCCAACGCTATCCTGCGCCGAATCGTTGAAGGTCTTGCAGGCTGTAACTTAACCGAAACAAAAACCCGAAGCTTCTTCCGCGGCTCCCGAAACACGCTCACGGAGCCACTCGGTTCTCTGCCAATCTTCTCCTGTTGAAGCAGAGCTGAAAGCTGCAGCGTTTGAGAAGCTTTGGCGTCCATAGCTTCAACTCTAAAACTTCTGAAGGTTTTTTCTTCCCTCAATTTTCGATCTTCAATTTCTGCATCGAGTTATTTGATAAACGGGGGGAAACGGGAACAAAACGACACAAATTAAATTAAACAGATGAAGTGAAGTGAATCCAGAGAACAAAGCATTGAAAAATAAATTGAATAAATAAATTGGAATGAGGAGAGAAATTCCGAGTCTGACCTGTTATATATGTTTGTGGCGTTGAAAAAAAAAGCCGCTGCAGAGAGGGGAGAGAATGAGAGCAGAATCTAATTGGAACGGATCAGCAAAATCAGCGTTTGGAAAAGGTATTAAAGAATTTCGGAGTGAAACTGTATCACATTCTTTTTCTATCTGCGAATTATTTATTTTTTTTCCCTCCCTTATTGTTTCCCTCCCGTGAAACTCGTGCAATTCCACGAAGTTTATTTCTTTTGGTAGAATAAAACAAAATAATATTGGTTGGTATGCATGCTAGCTAACGGAGAAGTGAATGCCAACACAATTTGGTCTGATTAATGGTTTACTATAAAAAATATATGCTTGTTCATAAGTTCAGAGTAAATATGAACCATGAAAAGATTTTTGATGCAATGAACCATGAAAAGATATTATTATACCAACTAAATCTCCCTCTAATTAAACTATTCCTAAAAATAATAAGAGAATTAATGAATGTGTATTTTCGGCACGGTCGTTGGTTTTTGGACATTTTCAATTTCCCTGTTAGGAGTGATTATGATGGGTTTGACAGTAGGGAAATGGGGGTCGGTAGTTTCAGTGTCAATTTCGCATCTACGATTGTACGTATACAGCCTGTATCTTTTCGTATTCACGTCATAATATTCGAGATTGGGTAGTGAGAAAATTTTTTAATTTTAATGCATTAATAATGTAAAAAATGTTTATACAGTTATTAAATTTACTTATTTTATTCTAATATTTTTTTAAACTAATCAGTATAATAATTAATTGTATATATTAATATGTTGATATATAATTTAACGATAGTGTAAAAAAAATTTACATTATATTTCAATTAAATTCATGAAATAAAAGAATAAAGAAGAAATATCCATTTCTAAGAATTATTACAGGTATGCAACTCACAAAAAAAATAAAATTAAAAATTAGAGTATGTGCCTCGCAGTTTTCACGTGGCATTTGCAGTGTTTCACCAACCATGATTTCGAAGGTTGGTGGATGCGGTGGTACTGCACACCGCACCAGTATATTTGGATACAACCCCGTTACATGTACACTTTTAAATTTGTCACTTACTGCAAATCCTTTCGTTAATATATTAGACTTCACCAACCAATTCGTTTTATGATGACTCCACTATGAGAATATGCCATTACCGCACTACCATGGACCATAATGTTCACAAACTTTTAATATCTTAGTGAACAAACATGTAAAACATATGTGCATAACACATAAAAAAATAAATAACATAAACTAGTGCACAAACTTTTATCATTTTATTGCACAAACATGTACAACATATATGTACAAACATATCACACAATAACACAAACTATTATTCAATAAAAAAAAGGAAGGAGACGTTTACAAACTTTTAACATCTTAGTAAACAAACATGTGCAACATATATGCACAAATATATAAAACAATTAACATAAATTAGTATGTAAGCAAAATAGATGGAGTAGTGGACAAACACATCACACAATTAACACAAACTAGTATGTAAGCAAGACAGAGGAAAAAGTAGTACTACACAAACTTTTATTACCTTTGTTGAGAATAAATAAAGATATTATTATATCTTATTTTATCTTAAATTAATTTGGATTTATCTGTTAGGATATTTATCTATTTTATCTGTTAAGATACTTATTTTATCTGTTAAGTTTATCTTTATGTTATTTTCAACCTATAAATAAGCATATCATCTTTGTACTTTATGAGCATATTCAAAAATACAATACATAATGCAATCAGAGTCATGACATCCACCCTAAATCCCTTTTACGCTTCTGCTACCCAGAGTTTAGGCTCTCTTTGTTTCCATTCTGCTCACCATATATATTTCTACACTGTTATCTTTGATTCACAAAATTACTAACCTTCATTAATGAGACAACCCACAAATGTTACTCTGCTTGTTCGTTCCAGGTACACTTAGCTGGTTTCGCCCAGCTTGCCTTTAGCTAGTTCCGCCTAACAACCAACAATTGCCGCCTAGCAGCAACCATTGCATTCTGCTGGTTTCGCCCACTCACATATTGTTGTCTTCGCTAGTTTCGCCCAGCCACATAATGTTGCCTACGTTGGTTCCGTTTAGCCACATAACGTTGTCCTCATTGGTTCCGTCCAGCCACATATCGTTGCCTTCGCTGGTTTCGCTAGCCACAAATTGTTGCTTTTGCTGGTTATGCCTAACTCATATTGTCGTTGCTGCTCATGCTTCAGTGCAGACTCTCGTTAATGTTCCTACTTTCATGCAGGCACCATTGTCGTTTTGTAACAAGCTTAAAGCTCAATGAACTTTAACTTAAGGGAAGGTGTTGAGAATAAAACAAGATATTTTTATATCTTATTTTATCTTAAATTAATTTAGATTTATCTGTTAGGATATTTATCTATTTTATCTATTAAGATACCTATCTTATTTGTTAAATTTATCTTTGTGTTATTTTCAGCCTATTTGTGTTATCTTATTTGTTAAATTTCTCTCTTGTCTAGTGTGCCCCAATTCCCCTTCACCCACAATGTTTAACAACCTTATTACACAAATATATCAAACATAAGTGCACAAATATATCATGCAATTATCACAAACTATGATGAATATGCAAGAAATGAATAATGATGATGAATATGACAAAAAAAATCAATTGAATGAATGAATCAATGGTGAAGAAGCGTTGGAGCTAAAGGTTTTGCGATTGCGTTTGAATGAATGAGGACTCGTGTGGGTGTGAGCTCAAATCGCGTGAGATTCTATTTTTCAATTTTTAATATGGTATCCAGCGACCATTAAATGATCGTATAAAATTAATGGTGACAATACATGTGACAGATATTTGGGTGTACCCCAATTATTTTTGTGAATACATGATACATCAAAGGTATTAACACGAAATAATTGAGCTAACCTACTTGAATTAATTGAGTTTACACAAATATTATTCTATTTTTTTAAGTGACAATCAAACTCGCATCATATATAATTAACGAATAATGTGAGTTATTATTGTATTACATCTCATAGTTAAGCCTCTTTTCTTAATTAAACAGAAGAGGGGTGTATCTTAATCTACTAACAAAGATGATCAATTGACAACAACATCAACATAACTTTCTCTGTGAGATAATCAAATTGGTATTGATTTGAGTGTGGCATCAATTGTGGTGAACACTTTATCTCTCTAATGTGTAAACGTAATTACAGTGAAGTCTTATATTAGTCTCTAGAGTGTTTTTTATTAAATTATTCTCTCCAACTTTTTTTAGTTCTCTATTTTTCTGTTTTAGTATTTTTATAAATATTTATTTATTTTTTAAATTTGTATCACATTAACTATTTTTTTCATTCTATACTCTAATTAATAAATACTTTCTCTCATATTTATATATTACTATTAACTCAAACTATTATCATTATCTCTATATGTTGAAACTAAAGAATATTGTTTAGAGTGAATGAATGTTGCATTACTTGGCTAGCAAGCTAACCATTTATACAAGTGTTGTTTGCTATCATAACAGCAATAACAGAAACTAACTACCAATAACA
>QANU01036045.1:119954-289393 GCA_003254905.1 Nissolia schottii | reverse complement strand
ATCCCAACAAAAAGAGGGTTAGGAACCCATCTTACAAGAGAATCTCGGAGGCACGGTTTAGGCACTTACCATGACACGTGTTCACGCCGTCATGGCCATGGCTTCGCCAAGCTTCCTCGATCTCCGGCTCCTTCACAAGCCTCGTCTTTGTTCCTAACCTAACCTAAACTAAACTAAGCTTCAAAGTACAAAGAAAATGTGGAAGAAGTGAAGAATGGAGGGGGGAAAGGAATTGAATCGAAGTGGTCTCGGCCTCCTCTATTTATAGGCAAAATTTGGGGTCTGTCGCTCAGCGATTTTGGTTCCTTCGCTGAGCGATAAACACTAATCGCTGGGCGGCGGCACTTTATCGCTGAGCGATCGTACTTGTACGCGTCTTCATTAAATGCTCGGCAGCTTTTTGCAGGGCGGCGCTGACGTGGCACTCTGTGATTGGCTGGTTCCAGTTGGCTCCAGCTGGCTCAATGATGGTGCCGGTGCAAGTGGCTTGTCGACTTAAGTTCGCTGAGCGATACAGGTATCATCGCTGAACGATTCGTCTCTAGGCGCTGAGCGATGCCTTCGTCCAGAATCTTCTTTTTAAGCTTTTTTCCAATTCTGCCATTTTCTTCCCTTATTCATGGGATTATTCTTCAATTAATCTACTTGCATCCATTCTTCAAAATATATTTAAATCCTACAAAATATGGAAAATTAATTAGATAATTCTTTAAAAACATAATAGATAAGTGCCATTTTGATACGTCAATTTTGTGTAAACTGGGCACTTATCAGAAGCGAGAAAAATTTTAAAACGGTCCGTATTTTCGAGTAAGCGATATTTTCCAAGCTAAAAGTAGGGGTTAGAAGTAACCCTAACCAAGCAGAAAACAACCCTATAATCAGTGTTACGATTATAGCGTAAGCTGGAAGTAGGGGTGTTATAACCTGGACACAATTGCTTGCTTCTTGGATTTCCATGAGACTAAAGAATCACCAATGAAAACACAAAAGCCTGTTGTGTTGCGCCTGCTGTCCTTGTAACCTCCCCAATCAGCATCAACATAAGCTTGTAATCAGAGAGAAGAAGTGGTAGAAAAAAGAATCCCTTGGCCTGGAGCCTTCTTTAGATACCAAAGCAAATGGTGAAGTGCTTGTAGATGAGTGGACTTAGGATTAGTCATGTATTAGCTCAACCTGTTAATAGTATAACATATGTCCGGTCTAGAAATTGTGAGGTACATAACTCTACCAATCATTCTTCTATATTGCGAGGGATCATCCAAAGGGTCACCATCATCAATGGAAAGTGTAAGTTTAGGTTCCATGGGCAATGTCTCCGGTTTAGCATCTAAGAAACCAGTGTCTTCAAGCAAGTTAAGGGCGTATTTATGCTGAGAAAACATAATTCCAGCAGAGGATTTGGAAATTTTCAAGCCTAGGAAGTACTTGAGGTCACCAAGGACTTTTAATTTGAAAAGACCTTCAAGTTGTTGCTAAACCTGCATAATTTTGTCTTTGGATGCACTAGCCACAATTATGTCATCATCATAGACCAACAAGATCACCAAAGACTCTCCTAAACCTTGAGCAAAAATGGAATAATCATTTTTGGACTGAATGAACCCATGATTGATCAAGGATGTAGAGAATTTGTGAAACCATTGTCTAGATGCTTGTCTTAGTCCATACATGGGTTTCTTAAGCTTGCATACTAGGTGTTCCCCCTTTTTGTGATAGCCTAAAGGCTTCTCCATGTAAACTTCTTCCACAAGGTCTCCATTTAGAAAGGCATTATTAATATCCAATTGTAAGAAATGCCAACCTTTGATAGTAGCTATGGTGAGCAGAATTCTAATTGAAGTCATTTTTGCCACAGGAGAAAAGGTATCCTAGAAATCAATGCCAGCTTGTTGTGTATACCCCTTAGCCACCAATCGAGCCTTGTATCTATCAATGCTACCATCTGATTTGTACTTAATTTTATAAACCCATCTACATCTAATTTTATGCTTGCCTTCAGGTAAAGGAACCAAATCCCAAGTTTCATTTGATTCCATAGCATCATTTCCTCTTTCATAGCTTGTCTCCATTTAGGAAAAACAACAACTTGATGATAAAAGCTTGGCTCAGGAATGGCATCAACTTGCATCACAAATTGCTGATAAGAATGCTAGAGTCTGTCATAAGAGAAATGAGTAGAGATAGCATGAGAAATAGAAGCAAAATTGCAGTGGTATTGAGACAAATTTTGAGACATCCTTGATGCCTTGGTGGATCTTCTTAATGGAGGGTTAGAGGGCAAAGACATATCTGTAGAGAGCTGATGTGGTTACTGTTGCACATTGATGTCATGTTGAGGAAGAAGAATGATAGTTGCAGGGAATGGATCTGTGACAGTTGCACTAGGATTCAAATGAAAAGCGAAAGTTGTTTCATGAAAAATCACATCCTTGAAATAAAAAATTCCCTAGAAGTAAGATCATATAGTTTGTAATCCTTATAGCCACTAGGATAGCTAACGAACATTGCAGCCGCTGCCCTTGGTTGGAACTTAGTTTTGT
Source organism: Nissolia schottii (assembly GCA_003254905.1). Lineage (NCBI taxonomy): Eukaryota > Viridiplantae > Streptophyta > Magnoliopsida > Fabales > Fabaceae > Nissolia > Nissolia schottii. The sequence continues at coordinate 286,850 of QANU01036045.1, read as the reverse complement.
GAGCTGTAAAGGTGGAGACAAAGCATAAACAACCAAAAACTCTCAATGATTCATATGGAGGCACCTTTGTATATAATTTCTAATAAAGAGACTAATACTGCAGAATTTTTGCTGGAATCCAATTAATCAGTTGAGTAGTAGTAGCAATACAATCCCCCCAAAAAGACACAGGAACTTTGGATTGAAAAAACAATGCTCTTGCAATGTTTAAAAGGTGCTGGTGCTTTCATTCCACCACTGAATTCTACTGAGGAGCTTAAACACAAGAAAATTAATGGAGAATTCCTTTTGATTGTAAAAAGGATGTTAAAGCCAATTCTTTAGCATTATCACTTCTAACTTGCTTAATCACTTTATGAAATTGTGTTTCAATCATTACAATGAAACTGAAAAGTTTCTGTGTTGCCTCAGATTTAGTTTTCAGCAAATAAGTCCAAGTGAACCTAGTGTTATCATCCACAATTGTGAGAAAATACCTACGGTCATGATAAGTAGGAGAATTAAAAGAACCCCAAATGTCACAATAGATTAAATCAAAGGCATTAGCAGCTAAGTGATTATTGCAAATGTAAGGTAACTTTTTCAGTTTGGCAATGGGGTAAATGGTACAAACATTAGAATCTAATACAACCTTTAAAACAGAAAAAGGAAGTTTACGTAACACTTTATTTGAGAGATGTCCTAGCCTAGAATGCCAAATGGAATGAGAAACAGAATTTGCAACATTGAGTACATCATTAGAGACTGAAATGAAAGAACTTGAATCTGTAATCTTGCTTTGAGCTGCAGCATCCTTGAAGACATATAGACCTCCAAGGAGACTAGCACTTCCAATCACCCTCAGGTTGCTGAGGTCCTGTATGAAACATTCATTTGTGTTAAAAATCATTGCATAAGGATTATGCTTCAGCAATGCAGCCACAGAAATAAGGTTGACATGAAAATCAGGTATGAACAAGACATTGTATAACTTGAGAGAATTAGATAATGAAATAGTACCAATGGTTGAACTCTGACTTTGTGACAATTAGGTAGGGAAACAAAAGAATTTGAGACATTCATAGATGGAGTAAAATGAGTAAGAGAGCAAGTAATATGACTTGTAGCTCCTGAATCCAAAATCCATTCAAAATTGGAAATAGGTGTGGACAAAGAAGTAGACAAGACATGGCCAAGATTTATATGATCTATTGTGGAGAGAATTGTACCTAAGGTATTTTCCTTCAAATTATCCACCTTAGGCTTTGTTGCTGCAGAAACTTGTGCAAAAAAAGACTCATGAGTTGTTGATATTGAGCATTAGTCATGTTATGGACTGGGCCCAAACGGCCCATTCCACGGAAGGACCTCACCCGACCCGCGGATCCTACCTTGGAGGCCTGTCCCTCGGAGGAGCCATTCACGACCCACGCATCTCGCCTATCCCCAACATAATCAGCTCTCGTCACCCACGTTGACCACGGAGCAAATAAGGCAATATGTCCGCGGAGACTAAGGCCTATCACCGGCGTTCGACAGGTATATAGACAAGAACAGCCACCCAGGTAACATCAGAAACTCTGACCCTCATATTTATGTATTCATCTCCAACCTCCACTGATTTTGGCATCGGAATCGTTGCAGGTACCCACCCGTCCGAGGCATCCACGGAGCTCCAGGGACCGAAGAGTACCCCTCTTGTACAAGTCAATTGCAGGGCATTTTCAGCACTTGCAAAACTTGCAGCAAAAGTAACTTCTAAGACCTAATGAGCAGAGTTGGATTTGTGCTTGCCTTTCTTGTAATGAAGAGGATGACCAATGATTTTGTAGCATTGCTCATTGGCATGACCAAGCACTCCACAATGAGCACACTTAGGTCTATCATTGGAAATCATCTCCTTGTTTTCTTGATTATTTCTCATAGCAAATGAAACCTGAGATTTGACACAATTATCAACAACCCTCTCTTTCTCTTCTTGCATTACCAAGGAAAAAACCTTGTTGATAGGAGGAGTAGGATCCATTAAGCGGATTTGACCTCTTATGGTAGAATAAGAATTATCTAGACCCATTAAAAAAACCAATGACATATTCAATTTCTAGAAATTTCAAAAACTGTTGTGTTCCTTCATAATTACATGAAAGCAATGGGCGATAATCTCCCAATTCAGTCCAAATTGTCTTTAATTTTGTGTAATACTGAGTTACAAATAGCAAACCTTGCTGAGTGTTGGCCAATTCCTTCTTGAGTTCAAAAATTCTTGGACCATTGCCTTGTTGAAATCTATCATTGAGATCTTGCCAGATTTCAGCTGCAGTAGAATGAGAGATTATGCTTGCTGAGATCTCCTTGCTTACCAAATTGAGGAGCCAAGAGCAAATAATGTTATTGATTTTATCCCAGAAAGCCATCAAAATCTGATCATTTTCAGGCTTATGCAATGAGCCATCAACAAAGGACATCTTGTTCTTGGCCATCAATGCCATTTTCATGGATTGAAACCAAGAATGAAAATTGTTACCATTGAGTTGTTGACCAACAATGAACCAGGCCCATCAGAGAACAAGATTGAATAAGGATTTGTGAATTCCACTAAGCTTTGAGTAGCCATTAAAAAAATTCAGGGAAAACAGAGAAAGAATGCAGGAAAAAACTGAAAGAAAAATTCAAAGAAGTGATGAGCTAAACATCAATTTTTGAATCGTCACCCTTGAAATCCTCAAAGGAACTCGATAAAAAAACCAAGATTCTAAGAATTTGGGTGAAAATCTACCTCAATGCTTTGTGAAATCACCCGAAAAAGCTCAAGAATAGAATTGAAGTTCAAGACATTTTTGAAAATTCGCAACAAGAGGGAGCAGAATTGAAGTATTGAGATCGCGAAGGAGAAGAAAATGTGATAGAATTCTAAGAAGAAATGTGAAAAACCTCATCTGATACCATGTTGAAACTAAAGAATATTGATTAGAGTGAATGAATGTTGCATTACTTGGCTAGCAAGCTAACCATTTATACAAGTGTCGTTTGTTGTCATAACAGTAATAACAGAAACTAACAACAATAACAGAAAAACAATTTCTGTTATAATACAAAGGGAAACAATAACTAACTTAACCACCAAGTTAAATAACTAATGAAAATACACTTCATTATGCTCTAATACTATATTAAATAAGAACAACTGGGTAAAGTACTATCAACATTTTCTTACTTCCATATTTGTCATTCATTTCCTTAATATTCGCGTACAACTCAAAATAGACAATTAAAAAAAGATTAAAGGAGTACTTTTGACGATAGTCAAGAACTAATAACTCATTTGACATATCTCTTAGTATTAAGTCATAGAGTCATGTGTCTGATTCCTTCTAAAAATAAACATACAATCAATAATCTCTATATCAAAAGTTAACACGGTGTTGTTTGATTCGGATACTCAGTCTTACTATTGTGTCGGCTAAAGTTTACAAAATTATGTGTAATTTTATATATAAAATTAATTTATGTTTTTTTTTCTTCTATTTTCACTCTTATACTAAACACATCGTTGAGATAACTATAGTAAAATAGCCATGCGATGATGAATGATTAAGAAAAACGTTTGTAAAGGAGAGAGGGTAGGTTTTAGTCATAATTTTGACCGACGACTTAGCTTGAACTTTTGAATAGGTAATTTCTCTACCTGTTGGGCTAATTATACGTTGAAATATTTGATTAGAATAAAGCCATTACCTACTACCATTCGTGTTAGTTGTTACAAAACCTACCCACCCCACCTATATTTGAGGCTGTCACTTTATTATTGTAATATCGGGATTATAAAAAAAAAAGTGGGATTAAAGAGAAAGGAATGTGCTGATGGTGATGCTGGGACTGGAGATCTTTAAGAGAGAGATATATCATTCAGTTTACACTTTCATATTAATTGAAAATAATTTTATACAGTGAACAAATATTAATATCTTGCCCTTTGAAAAGTTTATGAATTAATCTTTAAACTCTTTATTCGAGAACATAATGGCTCCATTTTATACTAGGTTTTTTTTTTAAAAAAGATAAATTACTTTTTAGAGTGATAAAGTAATATATCATATATGTCTGTTTAAAAATCTTTCAAAAGTAATTTTATTAAAAATTAAACCAAACTGACTATTTATTTATTTATGTTCATTTTTGGGCTTTATCAGGGGCTTCTCTAGGGAGATTAAGATTGTTATCTTTTATTACTATTATTATTATTATTATTATTATTATTATTATTATCATTATGTTTGGGAGATGAACACTTGTGTTGTGGCATAGCTTTAATCCAAAGTAGAATAATTAATCGCTTCTTTGAAATTCGCCAATTTGATATTTCACTATAACAAAAGCTGGAGCATGCATCCACCTAGCTCTATCTATGATGCGAAGCCAGCATCTACTACTGCTAGGATCTCAGTTAAAATTCCTTCACAAAATCAATTCCAACCAAACTTTGCATTTATCCACTTTATCACCTCATTTTCTTCAATCACTTGATCCAATTCTTCCTGCAACCCTTAAACAACGGGAAATTGGTCGTGAATTGGCCACCCTGTTGCAATTGCCATGCCCAAAAATTCCCATTCCTTATTATTACAAGAAAATACATGCCCACATTGTGGTCTTTGGATTTCAACATGATCTGTTCCTTGTTAACACCCTCTTGCACGCTTACTCAAAAATGAAGCTTATAAGAGATGCACAGAAGGTGTTTGATACAATGTCTCACAGAAACCTGGTTACTTGGTCTTCCATGGTTTCTATGTACACTCAACGTGGTTGCAGTGTAGAAGCACTGGTGTTGTTCTGCCAGTTCAGGAGAAGTTGCGGTGAGAAACCGAACGAGTACATTTTAGCCAGTGTCATTAGAGCTTGTACACAATTGGGTAGTCTCGGTCAAGCTATGCAGGTGCATGGTTTTGTTGTTAAGTGTGGGCTTGTTCAAGATGTTTATGTGGGTACCTCTTTGATTGATTTCTACGCCAAGCAGGGTTATATTGATGAAGCAAGGTTGCTTTTTGATGGCCTAGAAGTGAAAACCACTGTTACCTGGACTACAATCATAGCAGGGTATTCAAAACAGGGGAGGAGTGAAGTGTCATTAAAGTTATTCAACCAAATGAGAGAGGGAGATGTGTGTCCTGATAGATATGTGCTTTCTAGTGTGTTGAGTGCTTGCTCGATACTCGAGTTTCTTGAAGGTGGGAAGCAAATTCATGGGTATGCATTGAGGAAGGGAATTGAGATGGATGTCTCAATGGACAATGGGCTTATAGATTTTTATTTGAAGTGTCACAAAGTGAAGACGGGTTGGAAATTATTTGATCAGATGATAGATAAGAATGTTGTTTCATGGACCACCATGATTGCTGGTTGCATGCAGAATTCATTGCATTGGGATGCCATGAACCTATTTGTTGAAATGGCTAGAATGGGTTGGAAGTCTGATGCATTCAGCTGCACTAGCATTCTCACCTCATGTGGTTCACTCCAGGCACTGGAAAAGGGAAGGCAAGTGCATGCTTATAGTATCAAGGTCAATATTGATAATGATGATTTTGTGAAAAATGGATTGGTTGACATGTATGCAAAATGTGACTCGTTGACTGATGCAAGAAAAGTCTTCGACCTTATGGCTGTTACTAATGTAGTATCCTACAATGCAATGATAGAAGGATACTCGAGGCAAGACAAGTTGTATGAAGCATTGGATCTTTTCTGTGAAATGAGGCTAAGTTTATCACCACCGACTCTACTAACGTTTATAAGCCTACTTGGGCTATCTGCATCCGTGTTTCACCTGAAACTAAGCAACCAAATCCATGGCCTGATTATTAAATATGGAGTTTCTTTGGATAATTTTGCTGGAAGTGCTCTAATAGATGTTTATTCAAAATGTTCATGCGTCGAGGATGCAAGACTAGTTTTTGATGAGATACATGACAAAGACATTGTAGTATGGAATGCAATGTTTTCTGGATATACCCAGCAATTGGAAAATGAGGAGGCTATCAAACTTTACAAAGATCTACAAATGTCAAGACTAACACCCAATGAATTCAGCTTTGCTTCTGCAATCGCAGCAGCAAGTAATTTAGCAAGTCTGCGACATGGTCAGCAATTTCACAACCAGGTCATAAAAATGGGTCTTGATGATGATCCCTTTGTCACAAATTCTCTAGTGGATATGTATGCCAAGTGTGGAAGCATCGATGAGGCTCACAAGGCATTTAGTTCTACAAATTGGAGAGACATTGCCTGCTGGAATTCCATGATTTCAACATATGCCCTACATGGAGAAGCAGAGAAAGCTCTTGAGGCGTTCCAACACATGATTGAGGAGGGAGCAAAGCCAAATTATGTCACCTTCGTAGGTGTGCTATCAGCATGTAGCCATGCTGGACTTCTTGACCTAGGATTTCATCACTTTGAATCGATGTCACAGTTTGGAATCGAACCAGGAATAGAGCATTATGCTTGCATGGTTTCTCTCTTGGGTCGAGCTGGTAAAATATATGAAGCTAAGGAATTTATTGATAAGATGCCAATAAAACCAGCAGCAGTAGTGTGGAGGAGCCTGCTCAGTGCATGTAGAGTTTCAGGTCATGTTGAATTGGGAACATATGCAGCTGAGATGGCAATTTCATGTGACCCAGAAGATAGTGGGTCATATATATTACTCTCAAATATTTTTGCTTCCAAAGGAATGTGGGTAGATGTTAGGAAGGTGAGGGAAAAAATGGATACAAGTGGGGTAGTGAAAGAACCAGGTTGTAGTTGGATTGAAGTGACTAATGAAGTTCACACGTTTATTGCCAAAGACACAGCACATCGTGACTCCACACTTATATCTTCAATGTTGGACAATTTGATTCTTCAGATTAAAGGGGTTGGTTATGTGGGTAATGCTGCCGCACTTTTACTTGATGATTGAGATGAATCATACCGTGGTAATTAACCAAGCCTTTAAGTTACTCATCCTCTCTCAAGTAAAAAGTGTGTACATTGCTTGCAATGTCATCAACAAATATCGGGCTCAAGCCATTTTTCATTCAGAAGATATTGTTTAAAGAAGGTTAATTTTGTGGTGCGTGTAAAGATGAGCTCATTCTGATAATAGGAGTTTCCATAGGATTGAACCATTTCAACTAACTGCAGAGTTTGTAATGGGAGATATCTATCTCTTGCAAGTTACAAGTGAAGGAAAGGTAACGCCAAGCGGTCAGCTGGTTAGGTGGACAATAAACAGAACTGATATGCAAGAGTAGTTGGATTAAATGTTAATTTGTTCAGGAAAAATGTTAAGGTGACCCTTCATACATGTAGAGAAAAATCTCTCTAATGGTACCCAGCTACTGTTGACTTGTTTACTAAAATTTTGTATTAGTACTTAGTAGCATTACTTACTCCCAAGGAGAAGCATACTTCTTGGACAACACTGCCTTCTACGCTGCTCAGGTCATGGTGCTTAGTTCTCAGCTATACTAGAATAATTGATATCAATATGGGAAAATTTAACACATTTAAAGATATGTGGGAAAAATCATATATAAACAAGACAAGAGTGTTTGATATTTCCCCTTTTTTGTAGTAAAAAATTCTATATTTATTAAAATAAGCCTTTTATATATTTTTTAACATATATGAATTAAAAAAAATCAAACTACCAGAAGAAAAAAAAAAGCCAAATAAACAGACTACAATTTTTTATCTTTCTTAGAAAAATATCTTTCTTATAATAAGTTGTTTAAGAATAAATAAAGAAATTTTAATATTACATCTAAATATAAATTCAATTTTCAACTAAACTTAAATTCTGTTTTATATTTTTAAAAGATCTTTTTAAAAAAGATATTCGTATAACATTAAAAAAGAGTATTTTGTTTAACAATAATTAACAGGGCTTGGACCTATAAACAAATGAAAACGGGCCATGGGCCCAAATAGGATCCATTGGGTCGGGTCAAGAGGCCCAGTTATTCAGATTTTCACTTTTATTACACACAAAGTGGCATCTCTCTTATTTGCGTTTTGCGCTACACGAAGGAAACTAGGGTTTTGCAGCAGCAGCAATGGCGCCGAAGCAGAGAACACAGAAGGTGAACAGGAACCCTGAGCTGATAAGGGGGGTCGGGAAGTACTCGAGGTCTAAGATGTACCACAAGAGGGGTATCTGGGCCATCAAGGCTAAAAACGGCGGCGTTTTACCTCGCCACGATCCTAAACCTAAGCCCGAAGCTCCCGCTCTCAAAACCACCAAATTTTACCCTGCTGATGATGTCAAGAAGCCTTTCGTCAACAAGCACAAACCCAAACCCACTAAGCTCAGGTACTTTTTATTATTATCAATGTTTGATTGCATCAAGCACTGGCATAGGTTGCAGATTTAATGGATTTATTTGTTGGAATCTGTATTTTAATTTAATTTAATTGATTTAATGAGTTTATGGTGTTTGTTCTGAATCAACTTGGGAATCAGGTCTACATTATTTGAATGAGTGATGTCCATTTTAGGGTCTTGGGATATTTTTTCAATAGAAGTTCTCATTTTTTATTTTTAGTATTAACGTGGAGCTTGTGAGAATTGATATTTGTATTGGGTGTGTTTTTATGTACAGGTCTAGCATTACTCCTGGAACAGTGTTGATTCTTCTTGCTGGTAGATTTAAGGGAAAGAGGGTCGTGTTTCTGAAGCAGCTTCCTTCTGGATTGCTTCTTGTTTCCGGTAAGCGATTTGATCAGTTTGTCTCACTAGTTTTTTCTTGGCATGATATGCAATTTTTTATTGGCGATGCTTTGGTCATCAATTGATTTAGCTTATTGCTCTGTCTTGTCTTCAGATTTTACTCATCATAAATAATTGGTTTGTAATTGTTTGTTGCTTTGTTTTTTTGCGTGGGGTATATACTTGTGTTTCAGTTTATGCTCAGTGTTGCCCTTCTATAATAAATCTTTCAAATTTTATGCATTTTTGTGTTTGTGCAAATGGTATTTGTTATATTGGTGGGTGTGTTCTAGGGTATACTTTGGCTTCAATTGAAGGGCATGTGGCTGTTGGTTTTTGAGATGCTTTACTCTCCAGTCACCACTCATCTTTGGTATGACGTGTTTCTTACTTGCCACTTCAGGTCCTTTTAAGATTAACGGAGTTCCCTTGAGACGCGTGAATCAATCCTATGTCATTGGCACCTCAACTAAAGTAGATGTCTCTGGTGTTAATGTGGATAAATTTGATGACAAGTACTTTGCCAAGGAAGCTGAGAAAAAGAAGAAGAAGGGAGAAGGCGAGTTCTTCGAAGCAGAGAATGAGGTTGGATTGTCTGTCTTCTTATTTTGTTGTTTTTCCTGTCATACTCGATGCTTTCATGTGCTGATCTCTGCTACTTTTTCCCTAAATGCAGGAGAAAAATTTGCTACCCCAGGAGAAGAAAGATGACCAAAAATCAGTGGACTCTGCGCTGCTTAAAGCCATTGAGTGTGTTCCAGACTTGAAGGCTTATCTCAGTGCCAGGTTTTCCCTGAAGGCAGGCATGAAGCCCCATGAGCTAGTGTTCTAGAGGGAAAAGAGCGTTACACCTTGTTTTTTGTTTTCATATTCTGTTTTTCTATTGAATTTTGTCCTAGTACTTGTTCTCCTATAACTTGCTCGGTGATTGACGAATGAAGAACATGATTATTTTAGGCAAAAGATTCTGCCAGGGATGTTCCTTCTTCCAATTTTATTCCTGTGAGCTTTTAATTGATTTCATTAAATTTAGATACTTTTCTGATGCTTTCATCTTTGCATTCTAAACGAAGCATAGTGGGCAGAATAAGGAAGGATGGAGGGAGTTCCTTGTATAAAGCATGCAAATTGGATCATATGAACTCCAAACTAACTATCATTAGTTTGTAGTTAAGTTGTTCTTTATGCAATTGTTTAAAAATGCATAAACATACAAAGCCTTCTTTCATTAGTTTGGATCATAGGAACTCCAGCCCATATTAATTTGTAGCTGGGTTCTTAACCATTGGGCCTCCACACAGCGGCATGTATGGTTTCAATTTGTTACATTAAACTCCAATATCACTTGTCACTGCTTAGTTTGGACCATAGCTGCTGACCCATTTTAATGTGGAGGCGCAGCTTTGTTTGTCATCATGGTAGTATGGGGATCAAATAATCAACCAATTAATACGTGGAATAATTGTGGTGGATCAAATAATCAACCAATTAATAGGTGGAATAATTGTGGTGAGTTTACTACATTAATAGTGTTAGCTAGAGACGTTAATTAATAGTGTAATTCTGGTAGTTAAGTGGGTCTGTCTAAGGTAGGCATTCTGAACAAAATGGCGGTACCGAGTTTGTGAAGAAACCAAGAATTTAGTAAATTTCCGTAGAACTTTATTGATGCTAAAATGTTCTTAATTAGAATTTCCTGAAGAGGAAATTTCAGTTGAGTTGGATGTGTATGTTGGGGGTCCAGTGGTCCTGCTCCTAACAGTACCACTTCATAGCCTGTTGTGTTTTGGGCCTGCCAAATTTGCCCATGTGCCACATGCTCCTTATAAAGCAATTAATCTTTAATCTAATCAATCAAGCACTGTTGCAAATAGAGTTTGAAGTTGCAAATCCAAAACATCATTGATTCAGTTGTCTCCACAAAATGGAACTGTAAAATGGCTTGCAGCAGCCACTCACTCTGCGGTTGAGGTGTACTATGGCAGCTAAAATACGGTTCATGTACAACTTCATTTGAATGCAGCTCCATAATGAAAATATTTTGAGTAGCAAAATTAGAAGGAAAATTCTATGGTCATGAGCGTATGAGTTTGTTCATCATATTCTAATTTGGAGCAGTACACGTTCATTTGTCATGAGGACCCTTTATGTGCTTATCATATTTACCTCTAATTTGATTAACCAAAGTCCAAACTAACATAGCAAGTGACAAAGATATCATTGCAAATGAAAGATTACGGATGAAGAGGAAAGGTTTAATTAATAATTAGTTTTTAAATCAAGAACAAAGGCCATGTAATTATCACCTAATGAGCAGCAGAAGCATAATAACTGTCCCTATCCATAATCTTAAGAAAACCATAAAAAAGGTTGTACACGCTCTTAATTGTCAGGCTTTCACACAACAGTTGAAGTAGCTGAGGAAGCTTCTCCTTGTCTGTCAAGTAAAAAGGAAAAACAGAAAAATGAAGTAAGAGATTCTATTCATACTTAATTAAGCAATACTTCAGAAACCACAAGTATCCCTGAGATCAATCTTTTGTGGATCTAGAGACTGAATCTAATATACAGTAAACTTCTACTTAACACTTCCACCAATAACAATTTCGGTGGCTTACCTTTATAATAGGCTTCTCATAACCACATAAAGTGACATTGTCCCCAAAGACACATCAGCAACCGATCACCATATACTTTATAATTTTTGCCCTCTTACCAATGAATAGAATGTAATTGCCCCAAACATCCATATCCATTGCATGTGCAGCAACTAGAATTGAGTGTTGCATGGGGTATAATAATAGACAAGAATGTTTACAGATTAGGTCCTTCACCTTACATATCTATCAAACCAATTTAATTATGGGTCCCAATAAAATATTCCCTTCTGCATTGGATTTATGGACACAATTCATCTTCAATTTAATCACAAGGGAGAGCAATTTTATTAAATCTAAAAGTTTGTGACTCAATTTTTCCTCGGAACATATGAAGTCATCCATTCATTTATCTGCAATTATAAACATTCTGCAATCCTTTTACTGTGTTTGATATAATGGTGTTCAACAGTGGTCAAAATATAGAATAAAATTAACAGATTAAGTTGGCCAAGAAAGAATCTTACAGTTGGAGAGTGGTTCTGATGATTGTAGTGTGGGTGCTGGTGGTGCTCAGTGTGGTGGTTTTTACTAGTGTTGACTACGCCGGTGGCGGTTGGATTGATGAACTCTTCTTCATTACCAAGACTTGCCCTCGAAATATTAGTCTTGTTCTGCTTCCTCGTTTCCCTTATTTTTGAGAAATCCAGCGAGTAATCCGGCACTTGCCCCTTCTGATCCCAGTCCCCAAATTGTGGCACCGATAACCACGCTCCATTTTTCTACATTCACCATAACAGAGATCTTTTGTTATCAAGCTACATTCTTATTAGTAATAATGTAAACGAAAAATGGGAATTATAGCATGAAATATGAATAAAGTCCTTTGTCAGACTGCATGGTGAAGTTTAATGAACTCCATCGTTGAAAGATTGACTCAAAAACCAGAAACATTTACTAGCACCTGCTTAAGCCAAACTGCATAGTGCAGATAAACTCTACAAACATTTGAGCATTATTATTATGATATATTTAGATATAGATATAGATATAAATATAAATATAATAATACATATATATCATCATTATTCCCATTAAAGAAAGGGGAAAAAATGCAATATGAATATATAAGTAGGAACGGCTTCTATGAAAATTTCAAACCCTTTATGGTCATAAATAATGATTCATAGTCATACAGGAAATTGCGGGAAAAGAAGGAGTCATAGTGACAAATTTGACTATTTCTTTGGCTTACGCCTTTAGAAAAGGGGGTTTTATGATTACTTGTACGGTGTTGTAACTGATATCATCATTTCAAAGTTTGAAAAAATAAAACAAAACAAAATGATTTAATTTCTCTGAGTTGGAACTCGTGTCAACGTTTAGCAACAGATTAAGCGATCAAAAGAGAAGAACAAAAAAAAAGAAAAATGCGAGAGAGTCTCCGAAGAAGAGCTAAAAAAGAAATAGCAAATACATCTTGCCCATTGCTGCGTCAACAAAAACTTCTCTGTGATCAAAAACTAAAGATCGAATAACAGCAGAAACAAAACAACAGAGTTTTCAAAGTATTTCTGCAAAAACTACAGAATTCTCTATTTCTCACAATTACTCATATTAAAATTTCTGCAAAAAAAACCAAAAAAGGTTAACTTAAAAATTAAAAAAAATTAGAAGTAAAAAAGACTCTGGTCTTCTCTCTCTCACTCTCTCTGTTTCTCTCGTTCATGCAATTCTAAGAACCAAGGAAGCACGCAATTTTCTCTTGTTCAGATTCATGGTTTAAATTCCACACAAACTCGTGGTCACCGAAGTAATTTTGCTTATAATCACGCAATAAATCCAATCATGCAAATCTCAGATGAACACAGAGAGAGAGAGAATAACCTGATTACGAGCTTCCATGAGAGAGAGTGATTTCAGATCTTGGCTTAGAATGATAGATAGTAAGCAGCAAATAAGAAGTTGGAACCAATAGGTACAAAATTGAGAGAGTAGCAATGGAAGAGAAGAAAGGCAATATAATAAAACAGTGGGAAGAAGGGAGGGAGAGGGAGAGGTCCCGGGGTTTCTGGTGGTGACGTGTGATGTGATGCTGCAGCGAAAAGCAGCTGTTACCAGACTTATTGTACAGTTGAGAGAGAAAAGAGTTGCCTTATATACACTTTTAATTCATACCTCATCTTTTCATATTTTAATAAGAAGTAAATTTTATTAAAATTTTATATTATATTAAATAAAATATCAGTTAATATAGTTTTTCATGTAAAATAAATATAAAATAATATGACTCTTTTATATAAGTAATTGGATAAGTGGTAGGCATTAAAGAAGGCATTTATTAAGAGACAGAATAACTTTAATATTTAATTTTTAAAATTGTGATTATAATATCTTTCACGCTTTTATAGAAATTTGACACAAATAAAATAATCTTTGTCTTTTAATCATAACTACTCAAATTCAAATTCATCGGAGGATGATAATAGAGAAAAGCTGCTTAGAAGATCCATCTCTTTTAAGGGGGACTGAAGGTTAAAAAATTAGGTATGAATATATTAGGAAATCAAATAAGTGAACATGTAACGAGAGAAATAACAAATATCTTCTTAAATACATGAGATAGTAAATGAGATTCACTCCATTAATTGGATTGGACTCCATGCTCTGAGTTAATACGGCTATTCTTTTTTCTCATTTTCTTAAAATTATAAAGGATATTCCATTACTTGATGACTTATTTACTGAAATGCCACTCTTGGACACGCTATGCTTACGCAGCCCACGCGACTTTTGATATAAAGTACAAAAATTATTGGACAGTCTGCCACCTCTTCTTTCTTTTTCCTGATTGCATTGTTATTAATAAGATGAGTAATTCAGTTTAAACTACAGTAATTATCCATCCCTTTTAATGCAAGTGTTTTCTTTCACGATCTTAAACCTAAAGAGGGAATATAAGCTTGCCTAAATGGGCATATTTTGAACTAGGGTAATAAAATTGGTAAGAATATATTGTTCATTTAATACGAGATATTATGTTAACTCATAATTCATTTATTATTAAATTTAAATGAAATGTGAATCTTATTAAAATCTATTTTAATAATATACACCAAAACTTAAGTTTAATGAAATGTTTTGTATAAAATGAACTCAAATAATATAATTAATAAACTCATCTTATATACTTTTTTATTTTCATTTATTTATTCGTCTATATTCATATCACGAGTCATATCAGAGTGTATGGCTTTCTTCATAGCTTCCGTGTCTTTTTTTAATCCCTTCTGTTGGCTCCTTTCGGCGTATTGGCGCGGCTGTTGTGCAGTGCTTCAGTGCTTGGCTTGTTGCCTGGCTTTATAGCCTTTACTTGGATACCTTTATTACACAATTCAGGGTCACTGCATGATTCATTGTTGCTGGCTTATATATTCTCTCTATTTTGTGCCTTCACCTTTATGGATTGTATCTTTTGTATGTATTACTGTCAGTGACCCTCCCAACCACCGCTTAATTATTGATTATCAAAAGATGTTTCTTATTAGCTAATTCTCACGTTGGGGGCATGTTGAACTTTTGCTTAAAGAGTGAATTTTAACAACATTGCCTCCACTTTTTTGTTTTTGTTTTTTTTTTTTTGTTTTCGAAAGATCAAAACATAGTGCATATAATAATAATAATAATAAGCAATCAAACGATTAGTCAATGAATTTGATTCCGATGGTCATACTTGACTATTCAATAAGGAACTATATGCTTTTGTGAAGGTAAAATTCATGGTTTTGTGGGAGAGTTATTTTTATTATTTACATTTATATTGTACACATACTATTTCTCTGTGTACAAAGGGACACATTGACAAATTAAAACAAGACAACCTCTGTTAAGAATTGGATTAAGGGTGTGTTTGGATCAATTTTAAAATAAAAATAAAAATTTAACTTCAACTTTTCTAGTGGAGTTTTATTGTTGGTAAAAAACGTTATTTGCATGCAGTAAATGTTATGAATGGTGTTAAAAGTACTAACGAGATTATTTTGATTTTTTGAGTCTTGCTGAAATATTGGTGGTGGATAATGGAAGCACATTCCTGCTTAGGGGTGGGAATAGGCCAGACGGCCTGTCAGGGCCTGCAGCCTGGCCTGTTAGTGGTCTGATTGTTTCAGTAAAAAGGTCAGGCAAAAACCTGTTAGGCCGACGTGTTTACTCTTCATTTGTGTTTACTAAAAAAATAAGCTTATTCACAGCAATGCCTTATCCACTAGACTAGCATTACTTTTTGCAACATTTTATGTAATCATATTTATTAATAAAATTTTATTATTTGATTGTTTTTAAAGAAACCATAATTTAAAGAGTCCCTATGACTCTTTCACGCTCACACTTTCATCTCATCTGAATAATGTGACAGAGTTTTGCTGGCATTTTCCTTTTTGTTTTTGTTGGTCAAATGCCATATATTCTGTTTATGATCTTACTATCACATATTAAGCAAGAGAATTGGTGATATACATAACAAAGTTGAGCAAACTTTTTTGGGATATGGACTTTGGTTTCTTAATGATAAAATCAATGGATGAAAATTTGATTTTCCTCTCACATAAAGGATATTCACGTTGCTCAAACTTTTCTTTTGATCTATTTCTTCATGGGCATACCCTATCAGCTTGCAACTTTAGAGTTTCAACTCTTTATTGAAAATGTCTTTTTGATTCATATTGAATTTATACACTCTTGCTTGTTATATAGTAAATGTTATATATTCAATTAAACTCTCCCCCTTCTCTTAAGAAATACCTTTATATATATATATATATATATATATATTAGTTTTTTACTTTAGAATATTATTATATTAAGAAATTAAGTTATTAACAAAAATAATAATTTGTTATAATTATTTTTGAAAAATTAAAATTTTCATATTACATTTTATTTTATTTTAATATTTATTTTTATTTTTTATAAAAAAAATACACAGACAGATCTATCACTGATATATGACATTTTACCAACAAAAAACAAAAAGGAAAATGTCAATAAAGCTCTCTATGAAATGAGAGTTTGGGCATGGGAGAATCCTAAAAACTTTTTAGATTAGAATTTCTTTAAAATGGTAGAGGTTTGGCTTAACCTGACCTGTTCCCACCCATATTCCCGCTCATTGACCCAAAGCATGTTTTATGGGCTTATTTTGGAACTCCCTCTTTATGCGATTTCAAACTCTAGGTAAATAAACTGGTACTACATTCTTTGGAGCTCTGCAAGGAGCTAAAGTTTCCCTAATTGGCCAGTTGGTCCATATTTATTTACTTAAAAGACACTGATAAAAGGGAATTTAAAATTAAAAGTGTAATATTTTATCATTAATTTTTATTTATTTATTTATGTCATATATAATTCTTATATTCTTAATTAATAACCAGAGATCTACTTTTTCTGTAAATTTAGAAAAATAAAAGCCAAGTAGTATTTTTGTCCCGCGTGTGGAAATGGGATGTGGAGAAGAAGTGAAGGTGGCGATCCAACAATACAGACGTGGCACAAAAAGAGAGGGCCCTATAGCGCTCATCAACTGCGTTAAGTGAGCGTAAACCACAAAACCCATATGCTCTCTCCTAATCATTATCTTGCGGATTTCATTCAATTATTATTCTTTTAATAGTGTGTCACCATAAATTAATTTTGGATGTCCTAAAGAAATTTTTGGAATAAATATTTAAATTTACCTTTAGAGTTGTTAATATCGATTAAATTTGTTTTAAATCATGAAAATAGTTATATTAATCTATATAGTTATCAATAACTTGTTAAGTTAGTCTTTTGATATCAATTAAATTAATTTCTCTCAAAAATTAACTTAGAATACTAATATAATTACTCTCATAACTTAATGACAAACTCAAATAACCCAAGTGACAAATTTTAAAATTTACTCAAAATTCTTGCAAATTTTCATAGAGTACATTTAATTTGTGTGTTTTACAAGCAGTATCAATCATTTATTTGAATTGAAATAATTTAAAAAAGAGTTATCAATCAATAGAATAACAGGTTGGCTCATTTGAGTGTAATGTAGCACAGCTTAACTGCAATTGTGTTTTTTTGACGTCTGTTGCAGATAAAATTCTTCTTGTCTATTCTTCACTATTTGAAAATCTTTGCAGCTTTTAACTTTTTCCATACTTCTAACTTCTAAGCATGTGTCCAAAATTGGAGCAATGTAAGAAAACAGATGAGAATGTTACCATAAACAAATTGTTTCATACAGAGCTGGCTATCTCCTTCACAAACCGCATTACAGTTTTGATCAAAACACCAAAACAGAAAATAAAGAAAAAGACAGATTTTGATCAAAGCTCTGCTTCAGAATCTCTGTCAGAGTCGGAGTGAGAGTGAGTACTCTTCTCCTTCACTTTTTCTGTTGTCTTATGAATTGCTTCTCCAACCACTTTTGCTGCTGATTTAGCAGATTCCTCAACTGCATCTTTGCTTCTGTCGAAACTCTTCCCAACTGCATCCCTCACTGTTCCTTTCACACCATCAGGTCCTCCCTCTCCCCCGCCCCTGAAACTACAATGAGAAAAAGATAGATACCATTAAATCATTAATTTCGATTCCATTGCTTTTTCATATGGAAATATGAATTTCATTGTTGTCGATGTAAAATTTTTTTCTATCTAATCAAATTTTGACACATAAATAAAAAATGATTCGCTCTCTTACCTACTACTTGAAAAATTATGTATATGCAATAATTTAATTAGATAACAATGTAAAAAATTTATTGATAAAAAATATTTAATTGAATAACTTTGTAAAAAAAAACTTTAGAAAGTCAATCCATAACCATTAAACTCATAATATAAAAAAAAAAATAGAGAAAAATCAAAAGGGTGTCTAAGAAATATTTAACTTACTCCAAATTTGGTGGGGAAAACTGCATCTGCATGTCATGTATGACGGTTTTGATCTTCTCCCATGAACTCTTGTGTGATTTTCTGAGCAGAGAAATTGTATCAGTCAGTATCTTGAAAAAGAGTGGTTTTTCAGGGTAGTTGTTTTGATCAACATTTTGGCCACCTTCATCAAGTGCTGCAGGCTGGAAACGAAGAATGATTAACACGCAGAAAAGAAGAGAGAAGAGGGTGGTTCTTCTGAATCTACCCATCATCATGATGAAAATATGTAATAGAAATCTTAAAGGTTAGAGGGGAGAGAGAGAGGGGGAGGGGGATAACAATGTATTTTGGGTGGTTTGGGAGCTAGCAGTTCGCGGTTTCTGCAACTTTGAACAGTTCTAGCTACGTGGGGTTCGCATCTTGCATGTAGTGACCCATACTTGAATACTTCAAACATAAGTATCATTTATCTACAAGGAAAAAGAGGAAAAATGATAACGTAAGTACATGAATAAAATAAAACTATATATATATATATATATATATATATATATATTAATTCTGTTAAACTGGACACTTTGCTTATTTGAATGAATTCATTCATTCATTTCCACGTAAACAAAAAGCATGGACAAGAGACATGTTTTTTTAAAAAATAATAATTATTATAACAATCGATTTTTTGAAAAAAAAAATTCATTTTTTTGGTACATAAAACAAATATGCAATAACATACATGCCCTAAAAAAATACTTTTCTATTCAAAGATGCATGTGATAAAATATGAATTTTATCAAGTCCCCGAGCCATCATTGTTTATTGAATTTTATATGTAATGGAGTGCCACTGTTAAGCAAACACGTCAAATTAGAATTGAAGAATTTAATTGGCCTATGGTTTTCAACAATTTAAATAAACTCCAAAACTACTAACTGAAAAATACAATAAACATGCAAGTGCCACATGGACTATGACTCTATGAGTATGAAGGAATTTCACACATTCAAACCCTACTATTTGCCAACCATTTAAATTTTCTAGCTTCTTTCACTTCATCACATCTTTTCTTGTGACATAGGAAAACTTATTCCACATTTGTTTGTTTGGATAATTTGTGTAAGCTTGGTAAAAAACCTTGTATTTTATCCTTACCCTCCTATCTTCATCCACATCTAGTCTGTTGGGAAAAAAAAATCCCAAACGCCAACGTATTTGAAGATTATACAGAACAAATACCTACCATATGTTCAAACATAAACTTAGAAGTCACAGTTAGAAAACTCTATCAACAGCTAGATAATTCAATTATCCTTCCAATCCATCAGTCTTCATTCCCACTCTCATCAGAACCAATGAAATTTGAATCTTGCTTAGAGAAGTTAATGTTAATTTTCCTTGTCTCCTCAGTCACATCTCCAAATCCATCTGCATATTAAGTAACACACAGTCAATTACAACCAATGTTAATATTAGCAGCAACAATAATAGTAACCAAGGAATAATATAAAAACAATAGCAGACAAAATTTACCACTAGGCGAGAACCCAAATAACCAATTGCGAGAGCACACGAGAGCTTGTAGATTTTTAGAGAGCATACAACTTCTATACTTGTTAAAAATGCTGCTACCAATAGAAAATACAGAGTCAGATGCTACTGTAAATATTGGAATGCTCAATACATCTCTAGCCATCCTTCTAAGGTCACCAAATCTGTAACCATTATTCTTCCAGTATTCTAAAGCATTTAAATCCTTCATATTACGAAGGCTTGGCTGTTCCAAATAAGATCAAGTTGAGTCTTTTCATCTGCATATGCTTTTTGCCTCTCAATTTCTTCAAATTCCTGTGACATTTCAATCAAAGATGAAAACAACTACATATTTAAGCAGAAAGATGATATAGAATAAACACAACAGAAAGAAATGGTTCATGAAAACAGAAACTTACACAAAGTTGTTCTTGACAATCGCTTTCTCGCTTCCTTTTATTCTGAGTTGGAGTAGAACCTGAATCCTCCATAGACAAACAACTTGAAGTTGGCGGGCATTTGTTGGCGTATTCATTAAAAAGCACATACAAAGCCTTCCTAACATTTATCAACTTCTCTTCAACTATTTCAGATTTGGAATCAAATTTGGAGTAAATGTACTCCAAGAATTCAAAGTTTAGACGAGGATCAAGAACACAACCAATTGCAAGAATCATGCTATGCTCGCTCAAATGCTTATCAAAAACATCCATCATCTTTGAAGCCATGTCTCTTATCATACTATCTTCACTCAACTTTTTTTCTTTTAGTCGAACCTCTATCTCCCAAATATTCATGAAATAAGTATTGGATGTAGGATAAGTGGATCCGTAAACCATATTGGTAAGCTCATAAAAATGCACCAAGAGTTCACATATCTTCTCTGCTCTAGTCCATCCTCTTGTCCATTCTTCCTGATCTAGACAATGCTTAAAAAAGATATGTATGTCACAAGAACTCAAGCGATCAAAGGCACAGTGATATTTGATTGCACTCTCAAGCATCACATAAGTGGCATTCCATCTACCGGACACATCCAAATGCAATCCATCGCTACTATCAATATCACCAACTTCTTCAACACATTGGAAAAATTGTTTCAACCATGATTTTGACTTACTCACATACTTCACCGTCTCCCTTATCTTCTGCAATACATCCTTTACTACCTCCAAACCCTCTTGAACTATTAGATCCAAGGAGTGTGCATAACATTTGATATGGAAGAAATCCCCATTACATAACAAAGCATTGCACACGCTAAGGCGTGTTTTCAAGAGGTCTTGCATGATGTCACTAGATGGAGCATCTAAAGTAATTGAAAAAATCTTATTCTGTATTTCCCACTCCTCCAAACACTTACCCACCCTCCTTTGTAGCTCCCACCCTGTATGTGGAGGGTCATAATGACAAAAATTCAATAATTTGATGTTTAACTTCCAATTCTCATCAACATAATGAGCAGTTAGAGCAAAATAACCACTACTAGTGCCAGAAGTCCAGCAATTAAAGGTCAAACATACCCTGCCACTAATTCTAGCCATCTGATTTTTCAACTTCTCTTTCTCCACCGTGTAAACCTCCATCACATCAGCAGTAACAACATCTTTAGAAATGCACTGAACCTCATCAGAAGAGGAAATGTACTTGGTTAATTTTTTAAATCCATTCCACTCAACAAATTGAAACGGAAGATCATGTTGAATAATCACTCGGCTCGCCAACTCACGAAAAATCTTTTGATCAACCTTTCTAGCCTCCGATACCAATTCCTTGGCGGCGCAATCGATCACTGTTTTCTTCCTCCCTACAATATAGGGTATAGGACACTTGCGAATATGTCGATTTAGGGTAGTGGTCCCTACCTTCCTTCCACAGGCATACACTTTCCCACAAACCTTACATTTGCACTCCTCTCTCCCATCTTCGGCCACTCCGATTTTCTCGAAGTAATCCCAAGAATTCGACCTAATAGACTTCTTTAGTGGCCTAGAATCCCCATTGTAATTTGCAGAATTACATGATTCCGCAATTTCACAATCATCTTGAACATTGTCACCACAATCATTGCTCAAACTAGCGGAATCCTGTTGGCAATTAAAATTGAAATTGCCTTGTTGAAGTTTAGATTGCTAAGAGAAGAAAATATGATCACTCTAGAAAAGATTAATTTCACAAAATATTTCTATTGAAATAAACAATAATACACTCAAAACTTTGGCTTTTATTAGTAGCCAATTTACATACTCAGAATAACACTACAATGTTCTTTCTGACACTCACAAGCTCGTTGGAGCTTTTCTCTACCTCACACACTTGCTTTGTTTCACAAGTTATTGGCTTAGATTCTAAAGCTCCCCTCATGCCTTTATATAGGCATAGGAAGATCAAATGAGGTTGTAAATTTCAATTAGAACTTTTCCTTCAACATAGAGTTAAAGTGTTCAAATTTGAATCAAATTTGACCATAGATTTGCAAGTGCTCGAATTGAATTTGAGTTGCAAATGTAGACTTCATAGTTGGCTTAATAAATGCTAATTATCTAGCCACTAAATTTGACTCTTCAAATTGTTGTGGCCAAATTGAACATGACTACTACCTAGTAATAGTTGTCAATCTTAATGGTTAAGCTTTGACTATTCAAAGCCTTAACAATTAAGCAATTGTAATGTTCTCCAACTTACTAGAAGCAAGTTTAATTTCCAACAAATCCATGCTGCAAAATCATCAAATCAACAAAAGAATCACTCCAATTCTACCAACAAATTCAAGTACCAGCTATTAAGAGGAATAAGCACATTCACTCCAATTCCATGAACAGAGGCAATAAACATATATAGTCCTGAAACTAAACGAAAGCTTAAGAAGCGAATAAACAAATAAATAAATAAATAAATAAATCAGCAAAATAAGGTTCATAGAAAGGAACCTGCGAAGACGGTGAGAGCGAAGCAAACTCTCTCTCTCTGATTCGGCGTTCCTTCGGTATCTGCAGCAGAGCGAATCCGTGAAAATGTAGAGAGAGACAGAGAGAGAGAGAGAGAGAGGGAGAGAGAGAGAGAGAGAGAGAGCGCAGCAGTTGCAGTTACCTCCCGCTAATGGTAAAACATTTTGGAGGGAAAATTGAAATTCACTCCCATTTCGGTTGGGCTGGGCTTGTTCTCCCAATTTCATTTTGGGCTGCTTACTGGGCTTCAGCGGTAGATGGTTGGGCTGGTTAATAAGGATTATTTTCCATTCAATAATTTGGAAAAAAAAGCAACATACATGCATATTTTATGAGATTATCGTTTTCACGCATCTGATACACTGCAAATACTAACACTCAAGAAAACTTGTTTGTGGTGTCCAATGAGTTTAAAAATGTCTAAATACAAAATTCATGATTTTTTGTGTCTATGCGTATTTGAGTTATATCCAAAAAAAATAATAATAAATTATGTCTAAATCATGTTTGAGAAAAAAATATTTTGAATACTAAATAATTCACAATAATATGCATTCTTAAAAAAATTAGTAAATGTTTAACATGAAACTATTTAAAATATTCTATATATTAAGGAGAAAGGAATGTAAAAAAACATTTAAAATTGATAGTTTATCATTAGTGTAAAAAATAAATATTATTATAAACCTTAAATTTTATATATATTATGTCCATGTTCTAAGAATTTTTGAAATTTATATAGCTCATTATTCCGTGTCTTTCTTAGCTAGCAAATTTAACATTCCTTTAGCTAGCTTAAGATCTATCAACCGAAGCAGACCAATTTTAAACTACGGGAAAAAGAAAAAATAAATAAATCAATCTTATTCACAGAGTGTTACGCACAATACCGTTGGCATATCCAACAACATGAAAAGAATAGGTATATGACATATAAAAGAACTGACCATGTATCATTTAAATTCTCCCTAAACTTTGAACAAGTAGCTCCTCCTTCGACTTAGAAAGCCTCCAAATAAAATGAATGAATCAATGGACAAATTACATGCGGAACAAAGAATTTTAAAACAAACATACAACTTCATTCCATTCAAGAATACATCACTGTATTATCGATGGCTAATTACCAAATACAGAGCATCTTCAGACATTAATATCTGAGCGCTTAGCTCTGGTTGCAGCATTGATTTCCGAGGAGCCAGACAAAGAAAATCTAGGGAAACTATAGTTCTCAGAGACTGAAACCGGCTGTTGAGGATAAAGCGTGGGTGGCGGAGTTAGGTTCCGTTGTGCTGGAAGGGGGGGAACCGCATTATACTTGTAAGGATCGCTGCTTAGACTGCAATTGACAATAAACTTTGTAAGGTCAGGAAGCTTAAGAAGAAAAAGATGCACTTCAGTGTGGCAACAAGAAGATGATTTGCACAACGAGCAAAAACATACCTTGTACTATAAGACTGATCATCTTCTATGAAATTTTCATCTATTCGCTGAGCAGATCTCTGAACAGAAGGAATGGACCATTGGTCATCTTGTATAAAGTTGTCATCTATGCGCTGCGTGGGTCTCTG
Source organism: Nissolia schottii (assembly GCA_003254905.1). Lineage (NCBI taxonomy): Eukaryota > Viridiplantae > Streptophyta > Magnoliopsida > Fabales > Fabaceae > Nissolia > Nissolia schottii. The sequence goes on along the minus strand of QANU01036045.1, from coordinate 262,568 downwards.
AACAGAAGGAATGGACCATGGACTCGGTGCAGGTATTTCATCTGAGAAATATCTTCTCCTGATTAACTGAAAGAAGTGGTGCCAGGTAACTTAGATGACGAACAGTGCATTAAGAAAATAAAGTAAAAGAAGAAAGGGATAAAAAGAGATCAAAGACCATACTAACCATGCGGAAAAATTTCATCACAGCCTCCTTGTCTTGCCTTGCTTCTTTTGCAGCCTATAGACATCGAATATTAAAACCAAAACTGATATATAAGAAGAATGAATTGGATAACAGCTAAACAACAGAATGCAAAAAAAGACAGGTATCTGCATCAAATGTTATCAGATATGATTTGTTAATTCAATCTACATGAGAAATCAAGATTCCTAGACAGTAGCATCTCCAGTTAAACATTTTCGAGAGCTCAACACAGCAGCAATGACTAAGATAACTTAATTATTCACAATAACGAGTGCTACAAAAATATATGTATTGACAAGCTTCAAGAAATTGCTGTAAAAGAAATGTAGCTTAATGATTAGCCACTCGACTTGGAAAGTGAATTAAAACAGCATGAGAGATTGCAACAAAGTTAAGTGTTGAGTTTCAATGCAAGCCCATTTATATTCAAACCTTTAAAGAAACACACAAGGTGCCTGACAGGAGAACATTAGAAGGTAAAAAAGAGGGCAGGGAGGAGAAGCATTTTGTGTGGTTCTCACTAAATTCTACCCCATTCTCTCAGTTAAAATAGGTCTTTCATATATGTTAGTATGGCCATAAAATAAGTAGAAATTAACTTCAGCAAAATATGTTCAATATGCAAATGCAAAGCATCACCCCTGACCTGAAGTTGCGTGAGTAACTTTTAAGACCAGAAAAATGCAAAGCATCAACCAGCCTAAATTACGAAACAAGCACAGGTAAAGTTTTATGTTGCCACTATAGTGGCTAGCAGTTGAAACACCCAGTAATTAGCATTAACATCAGAATATTGAAGTCTGCATACCTGAACGCAACATAGTATTTTTCATGGGGATAGCATAGTATCTCAAGCATAGAAAGTGAAAGCATAAAGCAAGTAATAATGACCCATGGAAAATCTTCACTTGAGACACTTACTGCAATAAGGCCTCCAGCGCTAGGAAAACTTTCAGTCAGTGGAAGCTCCTCACTGGACTTGGAGGGGAGCAAACCCTTCTTCTCAACCCACTGGCGTGCCACGTCAACAAGATTCCCGCTGCTTCCTCTTGTAATCTCATTTGCAGCAATATCAGCTTTGTTGCCAATTACAATATATGGAACAGGAAGGCCACCAGGGCCACCAGATCGCAAAGGAGCTGAAAATGTCCCAGTTGCAGAAATCTCAGCTGCCCACTTCTGCAAGCTAGACTTTGTTCTTCTTTGTGAAAGATCATGAACAAAAATTACACCTACAAATTAAGTTCAAACAGTAAATCTAAGTCCAACACTCAGACAGCAAGCTTCAAATATTATGCAAATAAATAACATTTAGAGAGCCAAATTAGCATCAGTTTTATTTGCAGATAAAAAAAATTGAAGGTCCATATCAAATTTTAATCAAATTCTATTTATTTTGAGTATGAAAAGCTTGAAAAAGATAAACCAAGGATACAAACAGTGCCTCTTAAAATATTAGAAACCCATAGGAGCTTAATATACATAACTACTACTTAAAATGTAACAAATTATACATTTTTGAAAACTAAAACAATAGGAGCTTTGTCACTAACCACTAATCTGAGAATAAAACAGGGACCGGCAATCTTTGTACCGTTCATGCCCTGAGATATCCCAAAGTTCAATGAAGAAATCTCTCTCAGAATCACCTTTAAGGCTACTTGAAGAGCTGCCAGAATTTCCATAAGTAGTGTGCTGGAGAAAAAAACAGTGCTCGTTTAACATTTGGTAAAGACTTCAAACTACTGAAACAATGTATATTTTTCTTGCATAACCAGAGAATGGGGAGTATTACTACTTTACCTTCACAGAAACTGTACAACCAATTGTCTGTGGAGGGCGAATGACAGGAGAACCTTTAACAATCAGGTGAACAAGAGAAGTCTTCCCAACACCTGCAAGAATCAGAATTAAGATATATCTGCAATTAAGAAAAGATACCTCTGAAAGGAAAACAAAGGGAAATATAAAGGAGGGGACTTGTGGCAAGCAATCATGCACTCAGGAAAATCTATTCCTTTTCTTCATCATTTACCTACAGTTGACTGGTGAACATCAAAGCGTGCAGGGTATAGAGTTAGGAAGTTTCACCAATTGTGACTAAAATCTGACAACTTAAAGAGCAATTTTCATGTACTCCACATGGTACTACCAATTAACATAAACCATATTTTTTTTACATAAAAGCTTCAGATAGACACCATATGCGAGGACATTCCCCAGACCCCAATGCATGTATTCTTTAATAAAATTTGCTGCAATCTACCTCTACCGTAACAGTGGAATTACATGTAAGGACTATTTCCATGCTTGGATCTCAAGGACTTTTTATATTAACCATGTTTACAGGTTCCATCTAGACAGCTTCGTTCGTACCATTTCAAAATGAATTTCTATAACCTTGTGCATAACAACACCATATGGCAGCTAATAAAGTAACATAAACTCTTGGAGCCCCCATTGAGTGCTATAATGATTTCATTACAGCTATTACTTTTCCTAGTCCCCTGATCTAAGGTTCTTCAGCACAACTATCACAAAGTTCCAATGGAGCTTTGCAGTACTACGACCTCCTGCATTCAATCAACTTTCCTAGAATTTCACACTAGAAAAAGAACATGATAAGAATTCAAACACATCAAATTGGGAAAGGTTAACACTAATTCACAAAATAACAACGTCATCATCATCATCATCAACAACAACAACAAAATACAAAATTGCAGTATAAGAACCATGCACCTGAGTCACCAACAACTAGAACTCTGACCTGCCCACATAGCACCCCACCGTTCTGCTCCTTGTTCTCCCTCTCACGCTCCCTCCAGAACATCATTCCCTCCAACAACAACAACAACACCAAACTCCAAACGCAAACCCTAATTGCACTGGATCAAGTTCCGTCAAACGGATTCAGCCTCCACGAGAAGTTCCAATTCTTCAAAATCCGTATCCCGAATCCCGTTCCAAAATCCATGTTACATGAATGCTACGCCAAGATCCCTGTTGTTAGGCATCGCTGATGAAATCACCACGAATCCGACGGTGCCACCCAAGAAAAAGAACAACTTCGAGAACGGATCTGAATAAAAGAAGCTTCTGAAATGGGTATGGGAAAGTTCCAGAAGACGGAGCTGGTTGCTCAATTTGAGAACCGGTAAAAAAAAAGAACCCAGAAAGGGATTCAGGTGAAGATTGAATGGAATGGAATGTGCAGTATGTTCAGATTGGTGAGAAAAGATTGAACGAAAAGCAACGTGGACGAGGAGGGATTCAGGGGTGGAGGAAGAAAGACGGTGGTGCCACAGATGCCATCTCGATACTGATTCGTGTGAACCACGCGATAGAGAGCCCGTGGGCGAATCCATTATTCATGCCTTTTTTTTTTTCTTTCTTTTTTTTTCAATAGTTTGTTATTTAATATTTGAATAAAAATCAAATTATCATGGACAGCATCAATTAATATAGAATTATTTTAGAGTCCTCCTATGTGTACGCCAAAAAAATATACATCATATGTACACTCTATATTTATATACATAAAGTTTATATTTTAATGTTTGTAATATTTGTGCACTTAATTAAGTATAATTGAGAATATCATCTATAAGTTTGTAATGTTTTTGCACTCATGTACAGGTGTATAAAATTGAGTATATATGTAGCATTTTTTATTATTTTATACCATCATTCTATTCTATTACATCTTGTTACATGATTTAAACATCTTTGGCTCTCACTCGGTCACTTAAAAAATTTTGTTTAAAAAAATTTAATTAAATGATAATATAAAATAATTTTACATTTTTAATACAAAGAAATTAAACTAACAAAAAATTATATATTAATCTCCAAAAAATGATATAAGGAATAATGATATGTCTGTCATTCTCATTCGTGTTGAATAAAGAAAATGGCATTCCATCATAAAAAAAATAAAGAAAATGACATTCATATTTTTAAAATACAAAAATACCCTTTTAGTGATAAACTTAATATTCATATTGGAGCTAATTTACCGAAAAAGTTTTTTCTACCAAAAAAAATCTTTCATCAAATGTCAGGAATAGATCATCTCATGTTTAACTATGTTATAAAAAAATAATATGCAAACATTTTAAATAAATGGAGTTTTTCTAAAATTAATAGGATTAAAGTTAAATATTTATTGTTAGATATAATCATATCATGACTATAGTCTTCAATGTCGTCTCAACATCCGGTTGGAGAGGAGTAGTGCTCATGACCCATTTTCAACCTTTATTTGTAGTCAAAACTTATATATAATTGTTTGAGTTAAATTTATTATATGCATTTCTACTTATATAATGATGGATTTGTGAGTTGAGCTTAGATGAAAAATGAAATATTTTGGAGATTTAATTAAGATTTTGATGTCATGTAAAAATTAGGATTATATCTTTTAAAACCTTTCATTCTCCTCATAAATTTAACTCGTAAACACACCTTAAAAATCATTTTAAAACCTTTTTATGAAGTTAAAATAGAAAGCTTTTACTTGCAACTTCTCCAAAAGTTACTTCAACTATTTTTATTTGAGACCGACTTGATTGTGTTTTATTTACGTTTATAAAACAAAGAGTAAATGTTAAATTTGATCTCTTTAAAATTATTTATAGGTCAATGTAGTCTCTAATACAAAAAATAAAAATAAAAAACAACTTAGTCTTTATTGTTTTTAAATACGAGTTAAATTAATTATTTTATATTTTGTCACACTTCATAAAAGTGAATCAAAGTGATAATAATATCTTTTATGTGATTAACTACTATTTTAAAAATGTGTTCAATTGTATAAAAAAAGCTATTTAACCTCTTTTATGAGTGATTTATGAAAAAAAGAAATCTTAATTTTGTAAGAAAAAAATATTTATTTGGCATCTAAACTTTTAGATGGCACCTTATTTAATTTTTAAAATAAATAAAGTGTTAAAATAATTTTTAATATTTTTTAAAATTATTCACATTAGTCTTTGCAATCAGGATATAGAGACCAAACAATTATTTTCCCATTTTACAGAGAGAGAAAATGAAGCTTCCCGCTTTACTTTCGGTCAAAGTCAACAAAACCATTGTAAGAGGGTAAACAATCACTACATGAGTTATTATACAATTTTATCGCTTGATGCAATAATTGACGTCCAATTTAGGCTCCCTCCCAACACAACTTTGTAACACTAAGAGCAACAGTACATAATATCAATTGTCGAGCGGAATTGTAGAGGCTAATATATAAATTTACATATATTTTTATGAATGACACTTAATATTTTTAATGATAAAAAAATATTAAATGTTATTCATAAAGTTGAATAAATTGATTTATAAGTTAATAAAATTAGATCTCTCAATCATTTTTTTTCAATTTTCATTGTTTTTACTTTTTTCTCTTAAAAAACACCTGCAAAATTCAGGATGAAGCATGACTTTGGAGTATAAACCCTCTCCAACATATGCGTTACAATATGGAACTAATTATGATTAATTAGACAACAGGATGATTCATTGTTTCCCAAACTTTTGGATCTTGTCGGCCTTTTCTCCCCTCAAGAGCTAGGAATGTGCTGAAGTTTGGATGGAATGGTTGCTAAATAACACTATTGCTTTAAAATAATTGTCATTTTAACTTATTTAATATATTTTTAAATTAATGTATTTAAATATAATTATATTCATATTTATATTCAAATATATTAATGTAAAAGTATACTTAAAAAATTAAAGTAACAATTATTATATAAAACACGAGTGGTATTTGGTAACTCACAAACAATAAAAGGAGACAAAAATATGTTACAATAAGATGAGTTTACAGAACCCTGAAGCGCCTAAATAAGGATCAGAATGCGCCAAAGGAAAGACTTTGGCTTTTAATTAGTAGTAGGTAGCAAAAGGGCTTGCATGATTGTGCACACCTTCATATGTTGTTATCACATAGTTGTAGTCCTCTCCATCCCTTTCCACCCTTTTCTTCACACCGCATCCTTCACTTGAACACTTGTAGTAGTTCCTGACATCAATGTATAACATAATCGAATCTCCTAGCTAATTTACTTAGAAAACCAAGTGTATTCATCACCATAAAACTGACTCAATTTTTTTTTTTTTTACTTTAGATACTAAATCATTAATTTCTTAATGGTAAATACTGGATTGGAGTATTAGTATAATTTCAAGGATAAAAATAACATTTATCAGATCAAGTACAAATCAAGCGAACTTCATATAATTGGAAAAACTAAATTGCAAGTGATCTTCACCATTTTACTTGATTACTTAATAAAAACTACCAAGTACTTGTGTCTCGTACATTATCTTATTATTATTAGGTGTGAACATGGCTATGTAATACCATATACATAAAGAATTTTCTTTTTTTAAGGGATAAAAATGGACACATCAAATCTAGGGTCTAGTTTGATAAGACACGACCACATATATGTAAATGAGTCCCCATATCAAGCAGTTAATGTATGATCAGCCGCCACAAAATTCATATAGTTACCAGAGCCATTATCTATAATTCTATATCCCATTTACAACTAGATAGTATGGTCAGACTTTCGATAAGTTTTAGTATTAGTGGATAGAACAATTTATGGTTATAAAAACTGTATTATTAGCCTAAGATCAAGATACGTTTAGGATTGGCAAGTGCTAATAAAAAATATTTATTAAACAACTTATTAATAGAGAAACTAAAACATTAAATCTGAATTATTTTGTTATTTAACATTGATCAGGAACTAAGCTACCTCTCATTCATCCAACTTCTAGCATGTTGGTATGTGAGTTGCAATACTAATTATCTATCAATGTTAAAATATAGTGCCGAAAGAGTTAAATGGATTTTAGCAACCTATATATATATAGCTAATTGTAATTATAGAATGACTATGCTAATTAAACAACACCATCAAAATCAAGTTATCCACGTTTATACATATTATCATACCTCAGATTGGGATTGTTCTTCACAGACTTCTTTCCGTACTTCCTCCATTTGTATCCATCATCCATAACATCAAGCTCCGATCTCGTTCTAAACGCGATCCTTGATGAACTCACTTCTCCCTTACTTCTCTTACTCCCATTTTCATATTCTCTGCATTTTAACATAAATTATTATTGTCCAAACTATACACGCCATATATAAACAGCCGAAACATAATGGTAAAGTTTAATTGTTATACAGTAAAGTATAGGGTTTAGAAGTTTTACAAGCATAAATAAACATAATAATATGGTATATATAATTAATGAAACCAAACTAAGGAAAATTAAAATAAATTGAAGAGCACTTACATAATTTTGTTATTGTTGTCCGTCGAGGTTGCACCACCATTAATGAAACCGTGGCTAACATCGCTGAAGGTTGCCATCTCCGATGATTCGGTACTTTGTGACCCAGAGTAATCTTGACAACTATGATCAACACCAACACCAAACTCATGATGATGATGATCATCATCAAGCATGAGAAAATCGGATAATACGAACTCAGAAGAGGAATATGGAGCCATGTTGTTAATGGGAGAGTGAGCATAATCGGGCTTTATAGAAAAGTAGTCCATTTTTTTGCAGATAATTAAACTAAGCTATCGGTGTGTGATAGCAAAATATTAGTGCAAAGACTTGTAAGGGTGTTGTGTGGTGTGGATAGAATTTGGCTTTTTTATGAATGACTAATAGGCAGCCAGCATTGGTTTTATATTAAAAAATATAATATCTATAGTAGGATAAAAACAAATAAAGAGAGAAAAGTGCTTTTCCTCCAGTTATGCTTTTCTAGGAATGATCCTTCTAAACAACTTCCCGGAAGTATGTATTGAAGGTTCCTTACTCACACACGTGTCAACGGCAGTCGCTGACGTCAATTTAATGACGTGGTGGTGGTCACTACCAGGCCACTAAATCATGTTACTATATCAATTTACTATACATATAGGATCATATGCTTTCTTTTAATAATTTAATTTTTAATGTATTGCTAGTATTTTTTTTTGTATAAAGATATCTGATTATATATTATTATTTGATCAAAATATTTAAGTTTTAAAATAAATATTCTGTCAAAAGATTAATAAATTGGATAAAAGTTATACATATAATTTTGTGTGACTGGTTGAAATTAAAATTGATTTATTTTTTAATAGATTCTACACATCAACCAATTTACACACTGATGGTCTCTCAAAAAACATGAACCAGTACTGAATGAGAGAATTTTAAAATCAAGTGTACTAATTAAGTTTCTAGAAAATCAAGGGAATGTATCTCTTAGGTTAAAATTAGTCAGGTAAAAAGAGATAAAAACACACAATTTTTAAATAAGTGAAATCTTCTTAAAATTAGTAACACTCAGCTCAAACTTTTATATATTTATTTTTCATCACATAATTAAATATTATCAATTTTAACATGAGAATATCGAGTTTTTTACTGTTTTACCCATGCCACAGAAACATATTATTGAAATACCCTTGTTTGAAAATATATTATAGGATTACCATGGTTTCTGCTGAACAAAAATCCAAAAAATAAGTTTGCAAAAAGACCGGGACACTATTTATCGTGTGCGCGGGGGGAAATCCATCGATTTGCACTTCGAATAGCCCAAATGGCTTGGACTCATGCGCGCGAGCCCAACTCCTTTATCAACTCTTTTTACTAATACAATAATTACTAAATGTATATAAACACTTAAAATGTTTGTGACCTAACCAATGTGGGACTAGAATTTTTTACATCGAAGAGCCCAAATGGCTTGGACTCATGCGCGCGAGTTCAACTCCTTTATCAACTCTTTTTTACTAATACAATAATTACTAAATGTATATAAACACTTAAAATGTTTGTGACCTAACTAATGTGGGACTATAATTTTTTATACTAATATGTGCCCCATCATAAGCCACTCAATATCAAAGTACTCTTAAGTGCTGCAGGTGAGACACACTAATTATGTGTACGCTTCTTGTTTCTTCACTAATTTGGTTTCTATCCCACTACACCTGTTGAGCAAAACTAAATTAATGTTGCATTCTTCATGTGTACATAATAGGTGTTGTCATAGGTTCAATTCTGCTGCTGCTGGTCACTGCATCCTTTAAGCAACAGACTAACCATTCCATATATTTGACTAAATAGTGAAATCAACAAGCAAGAATAGTAAATCTTAAGGCGGGAAAGATAAACTGAGATGCAGATATATGGTTTTATCAGTGAGTCTGTACACTTTTGTTGAACATAATTTGCTTGTTCTAAGTGCATGCTGCTGATGAATTTATCAAGTTCATGTACTAGAGTAATCAACATCAAGTTGGATACTTTCACAATAGCTACTTACACATATAAACTAAAAATATATCACTTTCTTAAAAAACTAATAGTTTCACAATTCACTGATAGTGAACAACATAGACACAAGGCAATGTGTTCCCACCACTGTTAGAAGCTATAAGACATACACATTTCTAGAGCATAATAAGTCCATGTTACATCATAATGGTGGCATATGCAATATGAATTTTTTCAAGGTCAAAGAACAACCTTCTTTGAAGGCATATAAATTCTGGAACCAGAACAACCAAAGCCATACACGGCCAACAATAACACATAAGAAAGTTCCATAGTCTTATTCTTTGGGTTTTCCTTCTCAAACTTAAATAAATAATATGACATGAGTTTGAAAACACGGTAATGCATGAAAAAGAGGCCATAAGATGTTGTTGCAGTAACCATTGTAGTACTGATTAACAGCCTCCTCATCAAGAAATACTGGGATGCATCTCTGCAGTTAATAATGCAAAATTAGTGGGACAACACATTGTGGGACAACATATTAGTATAAAATATTCTAGTCCCACATTGGTAAGGTCACAAACATTTTAAGTGTTTATATACATTTAGTAATTGTTGTATTGGTAAAAAAAAAGTTGAGGAAGGAGTTGGGCTCGCGCACATGAGTCCAAGCCATTTGGGCTCTTCGAAGTGCAAATCAATGGATTCTCCCCCCTCGCACACGATAAATAGTGTCCCGGTCTTTTTGCAAACTTATTTTTTGGATTTTTACAGCTTACCTAAGAACCCACGATTTTCGCATGTATTAGAGTCCTGCTACACATACATCAAAAAATATACACCGTAATATTTATATACATAAAGTTTGTGTTTTAATGCATGTATTGTTTGTGCACTTAATTAAGTATAGTTGAGAATATCATCTATAAGTTTGTAATGTTTGTGCACTCATGAGAATAAAGTTTGTGTATTATTAATGGTGTATGTATGAGTGTATAAAATTGGATATACATGTAGCATTTTTGAATAGTTCTTTTTTCTCTTTCTCCTAATGTATGCTCTAATTCGTAGAAGCCGATTTTTTACTTTTGAGTGATTGATGTTGTTATAGTCCATTTAATTTTAGTAAGTATTGGAATTGTGATGGGCATGCAAGTGCTTTATTTCTTCGACGAAAGTTGTTTATATAAAACGATATCAATATTTTTTATTTTTATTTTGTAAAACAAGTAACATTGGTTATGCATAAATATTTTATGAACTTTTACATGATGTTAGTACTGGGATGGAATGTAATTTTTTTTTTTTTTTTGATAATATGGAGTAACATGGGCTGGGCACAACGGTAAAGGGCTAAGGCCTTTGACTTTACGAAAGTTAAAGTAGGCTAGGCTTGCTGTGGAAGAGAAAGTTTGACTCACTACTCATCAATATTAGAGACTTTCTTTACTCAACCGACTATGCATACTCTTTCCAATCCAGGTGGGCCTAAGAATCGGGTCAAATTTCGTCGGGACGCAGCTCGATTGCCTTTCGTGCAGACAAACCTTCGACTAGGGTTCGTACGATGCCCAAAACCTTACAGTCCACAAGAGCGATTTCGAACAACACTCTACAATAATTGTTGGAGAATTGGATGTAACTCTATAAACTCCTACATTATCTCCGATCGCAAAATACCCGGTTTAAACTCCTACTCGAAATTGAAAGAAGGGAAGGTTAGTGACACTTCTTTTTCACGCTTGAACTACGAGACAGACTAGCAGAAAAAAAGTGACATCCATATGAGAATAACCCCCCCTTAAGTAAACCAAGTTGTCTTAGGCTCAAATCCTTCGGGAATAGAATGCTTCTTTGACAGAGCTACCTGATTCTTTCTTTCACCCTACTGGTTAGTCTTATCTGGGGAACAATGCTTTACGGGGAACTAGGAAATCATCTATAAGCCTCGAAATAATGGCAGTTAGTTGCTTTCAATAACGAAGTCTCGGACCAGATTCCCAATGCCATCTCTCGAATACGAGTTTCAACGAGTAAGACTCCAGCTTGGAGTTACTAAAGAGAGAGTGGCTTACTCGCCAGACTATCGGAGCCGTCGATGTCGGTTGAAAGCAAGATTCCTTCAAGATGTTTCGGGGCAAGCCTTAGGTTCCATTCTTTCTTGCCTATAGTCATCTTCTTCTTATCTTAGGAGTGAAACTTAATTTGGAGTGGGATGCATTTATTTGAAAGCTATTTACTCTAAATTATATGCTAATATATTTTAGTTTCACATTAAAATAAGGAAAAAAAATTAATAAGTGCTCAAAAAATATTTCATTTAAAAATGAGATGTGTTGATTTTTAATATCACTACGTAAGTTAAAATTTTTAAATTTACTTATTTACCCTTTAAAAAAAAGGTCACGACGTCTTTGGGAGTCAATTAGTCAAAGGATGCTTAATGTAAATGGGAAAAGTGTTGCTATCAACAACCATCATGACCAAGGGTCAAATAGTGGCAAGGATATGATATCTAGAAAGGGTAAATCCGTAAGTAAATGCACGGCCTTTGTTTTTTGGGGAGGCATCATATTCAAGAAAGTACAAGGAAATAGCTCAAATGATATGAACATTGAACTTCACGTTCACAACAAAATGGTTTTTTTTTTATCAATCTCACCAACCATGTTTCCTCAGTTTGTTTCTATACTGCGATCCCGGGGTCATATATAGTCTAGAATTATTAAATTATAATAATGTATATAAAATTAATGTCACAAACTAGTGCTACTTAATTATTCTAGTTGAAAAGTATGTTTTTATAAGAGAAAATATGAGCATATTATTATATTAACGTGATGATTTGGAAGAGACTCTGCACGAAGAGATGAAACTACGCCGAAACGATGTTTTTTTTATTTTTTTTTGGTTTTTCTTTTAAAAAAGGAAGAGTAAAGTAGCAAATCAATGTACAAGTCAATAACAAATATTTGTTGGGAAACAATAATGATAATTGAACCAACGTAAAAAGAACACATTGCTGCTGAAGTCTCAAGAGTCAATGATTTGGGTGGCTGGCGGCTTCGCACTTGTGGTTTGAGAAAGAACACATGGACACACAAACTTTGTGGCATGGTAGGGTGGGAGTGATAACCAATTTTTAAAGTGAGCTTTATGGAAAAATGCAATATTTTACTTTTAAATTAATAAAATGAGAGTCATCTACATTCATCTCGCACTTTATTATTATATAAAGAGAGATGCTATTTAGTTCAACAAATACTTGTTTAAATCAGTTCTAAAATAAATCAAGTAAATCAACTGATAAAAATCAAGTTAATTGTCACAAAAGGTAGAAGGAGAGAGAATGAAAGCAACGATTCCCTTCCTTGTTATTGTTCTTGAGTAATTTGAGTAAATTGTTTATTGAGCAATAAATGATTTTTCTTCATGAAATAGTAAAATCTCTTACTTTATCTTGTAAAGGGAGATTTTAACTTTAAAATGCCCAAGTTCACTTTTTATATTATTATTTAGTTATTTATATACTATTGCTGTTAATTTTTTAAAATCTTATAATAATTATTTTTAAACTTCATATACATATATATATATATATATAATTGATAAGTGTCATATTGTGGTTGTTTTAGAAGCTAAATAGACACTTATATCGAGTAACTAATGACAAATTCTTAGCTAAACTCTCCTATTTTGGTTTCTTATTGTTAAAATGTTTAGAATGGATACTATATGTGTTAAATGATGAGTTTTATGTCATATCCTGATGATAGGAATAAAGTTCAAAGCAAAACGACACAAGGCGAGAAGAATAGAAGGAAGAAAGAGGTTTATGGCCGCTCAGCGCCTCCTCAGGGTCGCTGAGCGACCTCTGTTCTGAAGGAGCTTACTTAAGGATGAAGAAACTTCAAGGTGAAGAAACCTAAACTGCCTAGCTCGCTCAACGACCTCTGCGATTCGCTCAACGCCCTGAGCGTGAGTTTTTCTATAAAAGGACAGTGAACTCATTCAAAGGAGGGGATCCCGATTTTGAAATAGAAAAGGAGAGCTAAGGAGAAAGATGACTCGTCCAAGGAGCAAAGGGAAGAGATTTCGAGGATCGTCGCTTACCGTGGCGTGGAAACGCACCACCGTCTCTCGCCGATCGTTTTGCTTTCTTTGATCTCTCCTTGTAAGCTGGAAAACGTCCATGTCTATGGATAGCTAACCTTCCTATTGTTGGGATTTGATAAGTTTTATTGCTTGAATGTATCCATCTTAACTTCTTGTATATGAATCTATGTTATTCAATGATTTCAATGAATTGATCTTGAACTTAATGCTTATTTTAGCTTAGCTATCTAAAGCTTGATTTGAAACTTGATTTTGTGAGTGAAAACTATATCATTGAGTTGGATCTAGATCAAATCATCTAATATTCCTGATTGCTAGACATAGAGTTAGGTTTATTAGTCGTTTTAACACTCGGAGCTATATCGGTTTGCTTTGTTAATTGTGCGAGACATTGACAAATAACAACGAGAACCGAATGATCTTATCACACTAGACATAGGTGATTTAAGATAAGAACTGGTGTGAGGGAATCATCTAATATTCCTAATTGCTAGACATGGAGTTAGGTTTATTAGTCGTTTTAACACCCAGAGATATATTGGTTTGCTTTGTTAATTGTGCGAGACATCGACAAATAACAACGAGAATCGAATGATCTTATCACGCTAGACATAGGTGATTTAAGATAAGAACTGGTGCGAGGGAATAAAGAATTTGATAGATCATATGCATGGAATTATTGGATATGTAAAAGTGATAGTACAAATCAAATCCCAACAACTTTCTTTAGTGTTTACAACTTTGTTCAATTTATTGTTTATTTTACAATTTCCCATCTTTATACATTTTATATCACAAACAATGAACCAACCTCTATATTGCTTAATTAACAATATCAAAGAGCGACAGTGTATTACCAATTCCTAGAGGACGACAACCATTCCACTGTACTGTAATTGAATCCTTGCGGGGATTTAAAAACGGAACGGTAGATAGGAAAAACAAACAGAAACAGAAAGCTTTCAACAATAATCCTAACCACAAATAGACAAGGGATGATTTCTTGCACAATGAGTCACAATTAGTTAGTTAGTTAACAAATTTGTTAGAGTTAATTGTTAGTTAGAGTTAGTTACAAATGTAACTTAACCTTCCATCCCTTGTGTATATGAACTAATCATGTTGGTTCATCTTAATTATCATGAATTAGAGAATTTCAATATACAATTTCAATTCATTCTTCTGTATTTCTATCTTTTCCTTCCCTGCTTTCATCTTTCATTCTTCTTTGGTTCATAAGCATTCGATTGCTGCATAATCGTGGTTGTTGCATAACCATGGCAGAAATCTAACATGGTATCATTCGCGATCTCAATTCGCTTTCGCTATCTCTCGATCTAATCACAAGTCTTCCCTTATCTTGTTCTTTACAATTTGTTGCTTGATGTTCATATCTTTCGCTGAGATCTCAGGTTCAGCAATCTGTTTTTGATTCAATTTCTTAATGATTTTTGAAAATGATTAGTATGACAATGCTCTCCTATAATTTCGGTGCTAATTTTGCATCTTGAGATTACTCAAAGCGTGAGAGAAAATCAAGTAGTTCCTCATCAATCTCATCTTTATAGAACTCAAGCTTCCTCAATTGCTTCAATTTCTGTTTTCTTTCATCAATTTTCTCTGCACCTGTGATTCTGTTTCTATCTTGCTTCATTTTCTTTTATTTGTTCTGCAAAGTGACTCATCATGGAGGATCCCAAACAAGCCACTTCTCCCACGGGAGGAATTGATCAGAGTTCAATTCTTCAGCAGATTCAACATCTGCAATAAATGCTGAGGTTAATGAACCTTACCACCAAGCAGCCAACAGATCCAACCTTAGATCCTTACTACCTACACCCTGGTGAAAATCCTGGTGCATCTTTGATTTCAGCTACTCTTACTCTCAAAACTATCATACACGGGAAAGAGCTATGAAACTTGCATTGAAAAACAAGAAAAAAATTAAATTCATTGATGGCTCAATCATTAAGCTTTCTGCAAATGATCCTCAACATGCTGCTTGGGACAAGTGCAACACATGCATTCTTTCTTGGATTACTCACTCTTTAAGCCCTGAGATTTATCAAAGTGTGATATGGATTGATGATTGCTATCAATTATGGCTTGATCTTAAGAGAAGATATCACCAAGGGGACATTTTCATAAATGCAATTCTGTAGGAAGAACTATAAACAATTAAGCAAGAACAAGAAAGACAGCTTACTTCCTCCTCCCTTGATTCCATAGTTCTGTTTAGCAATTCTGATCAGACACAATAACAACACTCTAAAGCCAACTTTTTCTCTAGAGGCAGGGGCCGAGGCAGTGCATCTACCAAGGGTGGTAGGAGTTCTAGTGGTAAAGGCCAATCTTCTTCTAGGTTTTGCATTTCTGCAATACAACATACCACACAATTGAAAAATGCTTTCACAAGCATGGTTAGCCTCCTAGTTACCTTGAGCATCTCAAATGGTCCACTAATAGAACTCAAGAAAGGATCAACAATGTAATTGCTACCTCTGAGAATTTTGATGATAGAGGTGATCCTATAGACCATAACTTTTCTGGAAAGGATGTAAACTCTGATTCTGAAATTGTATCATTCTCCAAGGAACAAGGCATGAAGCTCCTAGCTCTTTTACAGCAACATGAATCATTGCATTCTACCAAACACTCCACCAATCAAATTTCCACTTTGCAGCCACATAAATCAGGTAGTCGAGTCACCTTGTCCTGCACATTAGCTAGAAATAAATGGAGCATAGATACAGGAGCCACAAATCGTGTGTGTTACTCCTTATCTATGTTCCATAGTTATCACCAAATCTCACCTATAGAAGTCCACTTACCTGATGGAAATAAGGTACTTTCACACATTTCTGGTTCTGTCATATTTTCCAGTGATCTTTACCTTAACAATGTCCTATACATCCCACAATTCACTTTTAATCTTCTGTCTATTTCCAAATTCATTGTTAATCTCCATTGTTCTCTCACCTTTCCTCTTGACAAATGTGATATTTACAACCTGAATACCTTGAGGATGATTGGCACTGCTGAACTTCCAGATAGATTGTATGCAATGAGCACTTCTCAACCTATTAATCCACCTGGTAGCTGCAATGGACTTGTTTCTGCACTTGTAAATGCTGGTAATATCTCTCATTCTTTCAATAAGTTAGACATTTGACATATAAGGTTAGGACATCCCTCAATAGACAAGTTGCAGATCCTACAAAAGGAATTTTCTGATGTAACATGTTCTAATTTGCACAAACATTGTGCAGCTTGTCATTTTGGTAAAATGAAAAAGAAATCTTTTCCTACAAGCGCTACTACTTCTAGTCATTGCTTTGGACTTTTGCATGTAGACATTTGGAGGCCTATTTCTACTCCTTCTATGCTTGGTTACAAATATTTTCTTACAATTGTAGATGATAAATCTCGATTTACTTGGCTGTTTTGTATGAAATTAAAATATGAAGTTGCACCTTTACTGCAGTCATTTGTTCAAATGGTTAAAACTTAACACAATGCTGTTGTCAAAGTCATAAGAAGTGATACTGATCAAGAATTTCTCATGCATAATTTTTTCAATAAAACGAGCATTCTTTATCAAACCACATGTGTGGAGACACCTCAGTAAAATGTTGTAGTAGAAAGGAAGCATCAAAGTATTCTAACTATTGTTAGAACCTTGATATTTCAAAGTGAGATCCCAGCCTATTTTTGGACCTTTGTTGTTGGCCATGCCACTTTTCTATTAAATAGGTTGCCTAGCTCTAAGCTTTCTAATAAGACGCCATATGTTGTTCTACATAACCAGTAACCTGAACTATCTCACATAAAGATTTTTGATCTCTATGTTATGCCTCTACACTTTCTGCTGGCAAAAAGAAATTGGACAGTAAATCCAGGCAATGCATTTTTCTTGGTTTCAAAAGAGGCACAAAAAGATATATGATATATGATCTCAATCTTAGGAAAATTTTTGTCTTTAGACATGTAGTGTTTCATGAACATATTTTTCCATACCAATTACTTAATCAGTCAAATTTTGATTCTTCAACAACTAGTTCTATTGCTCCAACTGATTTTCATCTCACAAACTCAGATTTTTTTCAAGATTTTCATCCTTACTTGCACAACAAGTCTGCATTTGTTTCTCCAACACATGACTTGTCTGTTCCACCTGCACAAGTCACTACTCATTCATGTCTTGATTCTTCATCTCACACATCACAACCTAACCTCTCTAATATGCCAAATTCTGAAAATTCTTCTCCTACCATGACAAGTCACTCTTCAAGTGCTCCTACAGTTCCTTCCTCCACTGTTCCATTAAGGAGATCATCCAGAGAAAAGAAAGTTACTCCTATCTCTAGGAGTATCATTGCAACCTTTCCAATACTTCTGCAAGTCATTCATCCTTAAGTATTCAGCATCATCTTTCTCACCTATAACAACCTATCTCCCTCCTATAAATAATTTTCCCTAGTTATCTCCACTCACACTGAACCTACCAGCTACAAAATGCAATGATTCATGACTGTTGGAAACAAGCTATTCAAAGTGAACTGCAATGAATTAAGGACAATGATACATGGATTTTGACTGATTTGCCTCCTAGAAAGAAAGCAATTAGCTGCAAATGGGTGTTCAAAATTAAATACAAATCTAATGGGAGCATTGAAAGACATAAGGCAAGGTTGGTTGCTAAAGGTTACAACTAAATTGAAGGCCTTGATTACTTAGAAACCTTCAGCCCTGTAGCCAAAATGACAACAATCAGGGTTGTCCTAGCTCTTGTTATGCAAATAAGTGGTTTCTCAAACAACTTGATGTTAACACTGCTTTTCTCCATGGTGACCTCCATGAAGAGGTTTATATTTAAGTTCCACCTGGTCTGCAGGTTCCTAACAAGTCTAACAAGGTGTGCAAGCTAGTTAAATCCTTCTATGGTCTCAAGCAAGCTAGTAGACAATGGAACTTCAAGCTCACAAAATTTTTGTCCACATCTGGTTTTATTCGTTCCAAACCTGATTACTCTCTATTCACTAAGTCCATAGGCTCCTCTTTTACTATTATGCTTGTTTATGTTGATGACTTACTCCTCACAGGAAATGTCTTACTGAAATTCAATCTATCCGCGATCTATTGCATACTGAATTCACAATTAAGGATTTGGGATATGCAAAATATTTCCTAGGCATGGAACTTGCCTGCAGATCTAAAGGCACTGCACTTTTTCAGAGAAAATATGCTCTTGAGCTTCTTCAAGATGCAAGGCTATTAGCATCAAAACCTGCTTCAGCCCCCTTTGATTATACTTTGAAGCTTCAGAAGCATGGCGCTGCTTCCTTAGAGGATCCTACTAGCTTTAGACGATTGATTGGTAGATTAATCTACCTAACTAGCACTCGGCCTGACTTGGCTTTTACAATCCATGAATTAAGCCAATTTATTTCAAATCCCATGCTTGAACACCACTAGGCTACCATGAAGCTTCTCAAGTACATCAAGAAGTCTCCCACTCTTGGATTATTCTTTCCCACCTCCTCAAATAAAAAGTTGTCCGGATTCACTGATGCAGACTGGGGGTCCTGCTTGGATCCTAGAAGATCCATCTTTAGTTTCTGCTTCTTCATAGGAGATGCCATTTTTTCATGGAATAGCAAGAAGCAAGCCACGGTGTCCCGCAACTCCTCTGAGGCCGAGTATCGTGCTATGGCTGCAGCTAGCAGTGAAGCTCAATGACTTTCATACCTACTACATGACCTAACCTACATCATCTTATACTTTAGCCAATCCTTTTATTCTGTGACAGCAAGTCTGTCATTCACATTGCTAGCAACCCTATCTTTCACGAAATAACAAAACACATTGACATGGATTGCCATAGCAATCGGGATAAGATATCCTCTGGTTTGCTCTATCTTCTTTCGGTCTCCTCTCATGATCAAATAGCAGACTTCCTCACTAAATCCCTTCAACCTGGTCCCTTCACTTGCATGGTTGGCAAACTTGGCCTTCAAGACATTTACGGTCAAGTTTGTGTGGGGGTATCACAACCACAAATAGACAAGGGATGGTTTATTGTACAACAAGTCACAATTAGTTAGTTAGTTAACAAGTTTGTTAGAGTTAGTTGTTAGTTAGAGTTAGTTACAAATGTAACTTAACCTTCCATCCCTTATGTATATAAACTAATCATGTTGGTTCATCTTAATTATCATGAATTAGAGAATTTCAATTTACAATTTCAATTCATTCTTCTCTACTTCTATCTTTTCTTTCCCTGCTTCCATGTTTCATTCTTCTTTGGTTCATAAGCATTCAGTTGTTGCATAATCATGGCATAAATCTAACATATATACATACATACGCACACATATATTAAATTATGTTATGTCAATGATTTTGCTACAAGAAAAGCAAAGTCCTTGATGCATATATACAAGATGAGTCCATGCTAATGCCAACTCCTTCGAAAGAGGAAGAGGAATCAATGCAAACATGGTTTGCACGTTTTGTGCTAAGCTCCCTATTCCCTAACAATGGCTACAACCACATGTGAGCTCCAATAGTTGAAGTGTAATTTCTTTAGGATCTCCACACTACTTGTGCAAAGCCCCTGATTCTTTACTCGAAAATTAAATTGCATTTCACATTGTCTTAAATCCAATGTTTCATGAACAAACGAAACACTTATATTGATTGTCCCGTTACTCAATCTGGGCTAGCTAGCTATGTTCCTCTTGGATGTTTCTAGCGCTGGCTATCAACTTAACATATTCATGAAGGTCATCTCCTAAATCATTCGTTCGATATCTTCACAAACTCGAGTCTTTTGTGTCTTCGCTTAAGCATTTGATTACAAGAGATTAATCTCTCGCAGCTTAGATGAGAGTATTCTATTATGGAGATTAAAAAATAGAAATTAAGTGGCATGGTGGCAAAGTAATCAAATAATATTTGTTAGAGCGATTAATAAGGAAAGGTAGGAGAAAAGAAAACAAGGTTGAGTGTGAATATTTGTTTTGTTAAAAGGAGTATGATATTTTTTAGTTTTATATACGAGCACAAAATTAGAATATGAACCCGTGAGATACACGAAAATTGTATAATTTAAATATAAAATATATTAATGTAAACTAAAAAAATATGACTTAAGTATAAATTTCAACTTATTGTTAAATAAAAAATAAAAAATTTGCAAAGAATTTGATATATTTTTTGTAATTAATTATAGTAATACAAATTTTAGAAATGTATTTTAAAAATTATTAATCCTAATGCACAATTAGAAATAACACTATGTCAGGGTGGGAGCAGAGGATAGTTCCCGCACTCCATACACTGTGGATGAAAATCCACTCTATCCCCGCACAAATACTCGTGTTTTACTAATCTGCATAGATGAATACATATCCATAGACGATAGATATATCATTAAAAAATTGACGAACCATAGTTTAAATATTGGCTGAGAGAGTCGTCTAAAATTAAGCTTTAGTCATTGTATATGGTTGTATTTAATAGAAGGATACCTATGAGAAACTTAAAAAAAATCCTCAATTTAATAATCTAAATAGCATCTAGCCAATAAAAAATGGGTATTTAAACTAATTAATTTGTTTTTTTATATATATAATAGTTAATTAATATGATTTAAATCATTTCAAATCAACTATATTTATAAGCAACAAAAAAAATAGATTTATGAATTAAGTATAGCGTTAGAAATTAATTTTTAAAAAATAGGATTTAAATTGATTTTGAAATTAGTTATTATGTTTTGTATACATTAAATAATGGTTGAAGTGAGTAAATATATGAATTAGTTTTATTGAGATGAGTTATTGGATACAAAATACTTGAATTATGTAATATTTACACTTGTTAAGATTATATTAATTTATTTAGAAGATATGATCATAATTTTGTAGTGTAAGAAAAAATAATTTACTAATATTTATAATATTTTAAATTAATAAAGTAAATAAATATTTTAAAAGTTGAGATGTTTACCTGTGATATATATTTAATCTCTGTATTAAAAATTAAGTGAGTCTCACCACATGTGATATTTTGATGAAAAAATCTTTTATTTTATGTTTGACAGTTGTCATTATGCATGATGTTTTTTGGAGGGAAATTTTTTCCATCTAAGTTTGACATATCAAGTTTTACTATTGAGACTATTCATCTCTTATATATTATTTTCTCTGTTCTTGTTAATATTTTTTTAGATTTATTGATAATTCAATGCATTTAGACATAATTCTATATGTATTAAATTATCAATAAATTAAAAAAATAAAATAAACTAATATTGAGAAACAGATAGAATAATACATAGATGTATAAGATTTCTTCTAATGGGTTCATCACAATTCACAAGACCAAAATTTCTTGAAAAAACACACAAACTATCATCATGTATTAATTATTTAGGAGATTCTAATAAACATGTTTTTATCTTACATAAAATTGATATCACGTATATCATGTGTGTCCAACTGTTCAAGACATGTATATAAAAAATCACAAGGCGTGCGGTCATGTGACAATGTTAAGACAAACGACAAAGTAAGCATTGATCTAACACACGAGATTAAAGTAAATTTTTCATTAAATTACGTTAGGTAAAAAGTTAACCTTAAGGGAAACAATTACTACTTTTTCATTTTATATGTGAATGAATGGATTTTCTTAAATTAAGATTGTTCATATTTAGTCATGTAAAAAAATAAAAATACAAACATTTTAAAATATTTTTACATATAAATGTGACTAATTTTAACATGAAAATATCTCTTTCATAACTTAGTGAAATTAAATGGAGCCACGATTTCCTCAGATTAGAGTAGAACCGAGCCGTGTTCTTCAACTGTCCAACTGTAAAACAGTGTAAATCCGTTTTATGCAACCACCTCCAACAGATACAGATCGAACAATGAGAGGGTAGCACGTATATGTATATAGTGTCCAAACTTCAATTCGGCTCTGAAGGCTTTCTAGTCAACGCTAAAAATGAAATACTCAACCTTCTATTTTTTCATTTCTTTAAGTTTGTTTATAACTAAATTCAATTTTTTATATTCATTCATAATTTAATAGATACATTAAATTATAATTGAACCTAAAAAAGTGAAAATATCTGATTACATTACACATACATAACCCTTTTAATTATTTTTTTAATTTTATTTTTTATAAGGTTTAAAAATAATAATGATGCGCTGTCACTAGAACGTTGGTTCTGGTTGGCAAAAGGCTCACATGGTTCTCACCTGCGCATCATTCAAATGCAGAAAAAGGGAAAAGCAATAAAGAAAAATAAAAAAAAATGATAAATAAAAGCGATTCCCCCTGTCATCAGCTACTACAACAACATCAAAGAAGAAGAATCACGAACTACCTTGAAAATGGGAGCCCCTTTTCTCTAGTAAATGCCACCATTTTGTTTCCTTATTTTTCCAATAACTTTCCCATTCTTTATATTAAAGAGAGGGAAAAAAGGGGGAATTGTTCTTTCTGCTTCTGCTTCCAATAACAGCTTTTTGTGCATTCATTCATGATGGACATTTCCCATAGAAACAGAACTTTGCTTAAGGTCATCGTCCTTGGTGATAGTGGGTATGTATATATATGCCAAGGATATGCATATAGTTTTCTTTCTCGTTAATTCTTTTTTTTTTTAAAAAAATTCAAATTTTCCTTCATGTTCTCTCTTATTCACATGATTCCATTGTTTTAAATCATGATTGCGGTCGCATTTACGACCGCATTTTGATTACTGCAAATTATGAAAAAATTAGGAGAAAATGCTGTTAATACAATTAATGCGGCCGCGATTGCAGCTGCAATACGGTTGGAGACCGCAACTGCTTCTATAGTTTCTATGTCATTTGAATGACATTACTTCAATGACGCTTTGTTATTGATATAATATGTGGAGTTTAATTCACTTTTTTTTTTTTGTTCATCTTATTTTCAGGGTTGGGAAAACTTCTTTGATGAACCAGTATCCAATTGACACTAGCATTTTCAGTATTCTGTAAAAAAAAGAAGTGAAATTTGTTATTTTTTTAAGTTTTGATGTCTGTGATTGGGTGTATAGTGTATATACATTATTAGTTCCAAAAATTGTGAAGGCTTTTTGAGTTTTTTTGGTTCCCTTTTTGTTCTGTTCCGGTTTTTTTCCCAACAAGTAGAGTCTGTAAAGTCATCACCAAAATATTCGCAAATGAGTTGGCAGTCGTTGCTTTGCGGGGAAAAAAAGAAACTGCTTCAGGTCACAGCTGGCGCCAATCGAAAAATGAATAAATGTTTCCACATTCATAGTATTTCTCCTTACTAATATGTAACCATAGAAAATTTACTAATTTATAGCACAAATTGGCTATTTATTTTATTTTATTTTTGAAGTGTGTGCTGGATTTTGTGCAACCACTAAGTCTCATGTTCATGTATAGCACTATAATGTTTTGGTACATTTTTAACGTTCAATTCAGATATGTTTATAGAAAATTCAGCCAGCAGTACAAAGCCACGATCGGGGCTGATTTTGTTACAAAGGAGCTGCAACTTGATGACAAACTAGTAACTTTGCAGGTCTAATTTAAAAAATTTCCTTTTCTCTTTTTGTTTTATTGATTTTTTACTCTTTTGGGGTAAAAACTATGAATGAGACCCCCCCCCTTTTCTTTTTTGCAGATTTGGGATACAGCAGGACAGGAAAGGTTCCATAGTCTAGGTGCTGCATTCTACAGGGGAGCAGATTGCTGTGTTTTGGTGTATGATGTTAATATACACAAGACTTTTGATACACTGAACAATTGGCATGATGAGTTTCTTAAGCAGGTTTGAAATTTGTAGTTGTGGTAGTAGTACATTGCTATCTTTTATGTCTTTTGTTGGATACAATGCTATTTGTTGATGTTAAGCTAAATTATTTAAGCCTAATATTTTTTTTTTGTTCTAATCCAAATTGAGCAAACATGGACATTGTAGCGAGTTGATCTTAATCTAATCTGCATTTTGGTGTTTGACCTCAGGCAGATCTGAATGATCCTGAAGCATTTCCCTTTGTATTACTTGGGAACAAGGTTGATGTAGATGGTGGGAGCAGCAGAAGGGTATGGCAATTTCCCCTTTATCTTTAAGAAAAATTCTTACAAAGGAAATATTCATTATACGTTGTTTCATTTACTATTTGACATCTCAACTATTTCATTAAAAATGTTGTGAAAGTGGAAATATCAACGAGGGATATTAAAGTGATGAATGATATAGAACAAAATTTTTCAATAAGTCTCAGAGTATTTAGAAATTTCTCTATTTTTAATCAAAGAATATATACTAACATTTGAAGTTTGAACCTCTTCATGCAATGTTGCAGGTGGCTGAGAAGAAAGCAAGGGAATGGTGTGCTTGCCGGGGAAACATACCATACTTTGAGACCTCTGCCAAAGAGAGTTACAATGTTGAAGAGGCGTTTTTATGTATTGCCAAAATTGCACTAGAAAATGAGCATACACAAGACATGTGAGTATCATTTTTATTAGATGCTCCTTCTGCTCAATTAATTCTTAAGAAACATGTTAGTGCTTCTGCTTTCCAATTTCTGTTTTAGGGGCTAATATTGTTATGTTCTTGGCAGTTATTTTCCAGGGATCTCTGAAACTGTTTCAGAAGCAGAACAAAGAAGTGGTTGCGCATGCTGAGTTGTAGGATGAATGTATTTTGATGAACATTTGTTATTTTTGTCCTTATGATTTTAGCTAATAATGCTTAGTTAATTAAGTTGTGTTCATTTATTTTTGGTATATAAAGGTGTTCATCTTTTTAGTGAAGAAATTGGTACACATTCTATGTATGCATGTATGGGTTTTTGATTCTCAATAAGCAGGGAAAGCCTTGTATGTTTTTTATAGACGAAGACGAAGTTTTGATTTTTAATTCTCCAAGACTCCAACCAAATTTGATGTACATAAATCTTTTTGTACTTTTATTTTCGAGTTTTTTACTCTTTTACCCTCGCCAGAAGAAGTAATTACCAAAATACTCTCGTTTCGAAACATTTTATCAAACTACCACCGTTTGGGCTGACGTGGATTCCGCTGACTGCGGGGACGACCACGTTAGAATCGCCAACATGGATGACAAATATGGCCTAAATTTGCCAATACGGTTGGCGAATTCCTTACAAACCGAAATACATTATTTGTACTAAATTCGCCAACGTAGTAGGCGAATTCAACATGAATTCGCCATCTGTGTTGGCGAATCATTACCCACGTGGACCTTGCTAACCGGTTCGGAAGAAAATCATATAAAACTATGCACACAAAACTCTTAATATATATGATGGAGGGTACAAAAGTCCAAAAAACATGGTTTCTTGGATAAGTGCACAAGTCTAAAAAATATGCTTGCAAAAAGAACGATATGCTCTTTGTCGTGCGCGCAAGGGGCAAATTCATTGATTTGCAATTTGGAGAGCCCGAATGGCTTGGACTCATGCGCGCGAGCCCAACTCCTTTATCAACTTTTTTTTACCAATACAACAACTATTAAATGTATATAAACACTTAAAAGATTTGTGATCTAACAAATGTGGAATTAGAGCTTTTGAAATACATGTCTTTAGAAGATGAACTAGCTTATGTAGTTTTCTTTCCCTTATGTGGCATCTTTCAACCTTATATATTACCTAGTCCCACAGTATATACATGTAGTTTCCGCTCTCACAGTATATATATTTATTATTTTTTCACTATGTTTGGAGGGTTTACTTTTCTTTCTTTTAAGTAACCACAACATGATTTCTCATGAGTGAAAGAAGATCGTTTTCTTCTTTAATAATTTAAAACCCTACTAGCTAGCTGGTCTTTGTGACGATCTGATATGATACAAACAACTCAAATATTGGTACACAAGTGCAAAAAAGAATCTTAATCTCCTGTGTTAAATTTAAATCTAATAATTTACATTCGGTGATTACAACTTCTTCATTGTATGATAGTACATATTATAAAGATAGGATAAAATCTTATTTTAGTTCTTAGAAAAATTTATACGCCGTATTAATCATTTAATTGTCATTGTCATTATGTAAGTTTATCAAAGATTTAAAATGTTATCATATTTAATTTAATTTAATTTTTTGGAGAATTAAAATATCAAGACAAAAGGATCAATAATAGTCTAATTATTTTGAATATTTCAGGAAATTATATATTTTGGATGACTAACTATATATGTGAGCATACTAAAATAGAGTTTTAATCTATTATAAATTAGTGTTTTACATCTTTTTCGATGACTTATTGTGAGGCTTTATACTCTTACATATGTGTATATATATTAATAGATGCATATGCATGCTGGATTCTTGTTGTAGCTAGGTATAGGGTGTTTTGTTAGCCTAATATATACAAGGTTGAAAGATGCCACATAAGGGAAAAAAAAAACTACATAAGCTAATCCACTTTCTAAAGACATGTATTTCAAAAGCTCTAGTCTCACATTGGTTAGATCACAAATCTTTTAAGTGTTTATATACCTTTAGTAGTTGTTGTATTGATAAAAAGAGTTGATAAAAGAGTTGGGCTCGCGCGCATGAGTCCAAGCCATTCGGGCTTTCCGAAGTGCAAATCGATAGATTTGCCCTCCCTGCGAGCATGACAATGAGCATATCGGTCTTTTTGCAAGCATATTTTTTGGACTTTTGGCACTTATCCAAAAAACTATGTTTTTTAGACTTTTGCACCCTCCATCATATATATTAAGAGTTTTGTGTACATAGTTTTATATGATTTTCTTCCGAACCAGTTAGCAAGGTCCACGTGGGTAGTGATTCGCCAACACAGGATCGCCTACCGCGTTGGCGAATTTAGTAGAAATAATGTATTTCGGTTTGTAAGAAATTCGCCAACCGTGTTGGCGAATTCAGGCTATATTCGTCATCCGTGTTGGTGATTCTGACATGGCCGTCCACGCGGTCCGCGGAATCCACGTCAGTCCAAACGGTGGTGGTTTGGTAAAATGTTTTGAAACGAGTGTATTTTGGTAATTACTTCCTCTGGCGAGGGTAAAAGAGTAAAAAACTCTTTATTTTCTTTAGATTATTACATGCAGCTAAATGTAATGTCGGTGCAATAATAATTATTTTGATTCTATTTTTTTTGGTCGAAATTTTTATTGTCTTATCAATTATATATATTTTACTTGTTTTCTCCCCTTTTCCCTTTGTTGGATAAGAAGGTGAACAGGCCCAAAAACCAAAAAAAAGTAAGGCCGGTGGCAACGTGTCCATTATCCGTTAATAAAGCCCAATGTTCCATGTTTTATTTTATTTTGCTGATAAAATGACGCTAATTATGTTTTGCGGCCTACATAATCTAAGTACCAAAAAACAAAAATTCAGGGCCCCAATCCCTTAAGAAATATCAAATTCAGAAAAATGAGAGACACACTATGACAAAAAATAAAAGTAAAAAAATAAGGGAAATGTGAGACACGCAACAGAATGATTGAAATTTGTTGAAGGTCGCACATCGCGTTCTCTCTCTCTCTCTCTCTCCCCAATGGCTTTCTCTGCAATTACTACGCCCTCCCCCCAATTTGTTCGCGTTCCCATCTCCCTTCCTCAAACTCAAACCCAAACTTCACTCTCCTTTCGATTCCCACCACCAAATCTCAATCGCCAAAAATCACTTTCGATTCGATCAGCTTCAGCTTCCGGTATGCTTTTTTTTCTTTTTTGCTTCCCTCCTCATCTATTCTATGCGTTTCTTTTGCACCTTTCTCTTTCTTATGAGGTTTCTGTTGCTTGCTCGTTTGTGTAGCTCGCGTTAATTTCTATGTCAAGTAACAATATCAGCAAACAAAATTAGAGTAATATTATGAAAATCAAAGTTATTGTTGGAATTGTGAGGTATTTGGCTGCTTGCCTTGTTTCGTTTGTGTGCGATTTTCCCATATACCGTAGAAGGCTCGTAATTTTCTCAATTTAGGTCAGGGTTTATTGATTTTGGCGCAGTGGTGCATATTTTTGGAGTTGAATCGTGTACAGTTTAATTGGAATCGATATTTATCATTGCAATTTCTCTTCGATGAGACGTTTTTATAGGTTTCGTTCTGGTGTTTAGCTATGGTTTTTTTAATAGGATTTTCCCTTGTAGGTTGTTCAATGATATTGTGGAACTATTTGATTGTAACTTTTTGTTTCATTATCTGGCATATTGACATGTAGTAGAGAGATTTCTTTCCTGTTCGTTAAATACTTTTCCCTTACTCTGCGAAATATTTTATAGTGCAAGTGCAGAGGCAGTAAAATAACGAGTTTAATTTTGGTGGTGTTCAAGTTTTGTATGGCACATCATTAAAAGAGATTGACTTTGTAGCTAGTTATCGTGATAGTCAAATTTCCTTTGGCACTACATAGTTAGATGTTGGTGCAAAAGAGTTTCACATCTACAATGAATCAAATTAGTACCAGATAATAAACTATAGAAATTGTATGCATACATTAAGATTTAGCAGATGTATAATTCATTATAGACATTTTTGAATTCCATGAAGGATTATCTTAGCCAGTACTTTGTGTTCCGCCAACTAAATTTTAATGATATTGTTTGCAAATTATTGTGTTGTGCTGTGTAAAGAACTCTTTTTTTCCCTCTAAGTTGTCTGCAGTTGGTACTAATTTGGGCTTTACTTTCATCCCCAACCACTTTTTGAAAATATTTCAGCTGTACCTGCATCTGGCGCTGTGGCACCTGCTATATCTCTTACAGATAATGCACTGAAGCACTTGAATAAGATGAGGTCTGAACGAAATGCAGATTTATGTTTAAGAATAGGTGTCAAGCAAGGTGGGTGCTCTGGTATGTCATACTCAATGGATTTTGAGGACAGGGTTAATACAAGGCCAGATGACTCCGTAATTGAGTACAATGGATTTGTAATTGGTATGTCTTCATCTTCTGGTTATTATTTACGTTTATAACCCATAAAATATTTGCATGCTTTAGCTACATCCATTATCTGCATTTTTTCACATTGTTTTGTTAACTTTGCCAACACACTTCACCTTTAAAATTGTAAAACCGTAACTTATGATGTAAAATTAATCTTAATTGAGCAATTTGACCAGGATAAAACATGTATGTGCATCGCTTGTAAATTTATAGGTGCAGTGATGAAACTAGTAATATATACCTTTTGGACTGTAGGAGTTTCTAGTTCGATATGCGTATAAATAATTTGTTTTAGGGATTTAGGATGTAATAAGAGGGAGTTAATATGATATGGATTCTACGTTGTGCTAGTGGTTTCAAACTTTTAAGTATTGTTCGATACTTAATAGCCATAGAGTGTTAGTGATTTTATTTCGAAGACTTTTCCTGGTACATCTCTAATATTAATTTGTCAACTGCATTGAACCATTCAACAATTCATGTAGGCTGTCTCCTCATGTATATTCACATGAAATTTCTTTGATAAAATCATCTTAGGTTGCCTGCATACAATAAAAAGAGTGTTTATAAGAGAAGGGTCTTTTAGCGTTGTAGTAAATTGGTAATGATGAGTATTCTCATATTCACAGCTTAGGAATTTGTTAATATGTTGATGATTGAAATCAACTGCATTCACATGATTGTCCTATGAATATAATGGAGTTTAGTTTCATGAGTTCATTCTATAATTCTTTTATGGAAAGCTGTGTTCAATCTTCGTCTCAACTCTTCATAAGCCGCTACGTGACAGATTTCGCTTTCTGCATCTGTTTTCACAGTTTGTGATCCCAAGAGCCTACTCTTCATATTTGGCATGCAATTGGATTACAGTGATGCTCTGATTGGGGGAGGCTTCTCTTTCAAGAATCCAAATGCTACACAAACTTGTGGATGTGGTAAATCATTTGCTGCAGAAATGTAAAATCATGTTTATAGACAATAGTTAACAGTACTAGTGTCATTGCTTCAAGCAATACTTTGGACTAGTTATGCCTTTTTAACTAATAGAATTACATTTACATGAATTATCAAGAAGATTTTGCTGAATTTCTGTTTATATTTGTGGCCTTGTATCAATTGGTTGAAAAGTTCAATAATCACTCTAATGAACTTTTCTCTGTTTTCAAAAAGGGGATGGATCCTCTCATATGATTTTTTCATATAACAAAATTATGTTTGATTTCTCACCATCAATTTTTTAATTGCGTATGTCATGCATGAGTTCCACCTTCTAAATTGATAATAAAAGATCAAACATGACATTATCATATGTAAAAATCAAATGAGAGGATCCATTCCCTTTTAGAAATTTGTTTGTTATAATCTAAATGCTGGATAATCAGAATACCAACGACCGAACCACATTCTTTGTTGAAAAATGCTTGCATATTTACCGAGCATATTTAATATGTGTTTTATGAACATACAAGAGAAATAATACTTTCGCTAACATATACTTTTGGGTATATCTTATAAGAAGGGGAGAAATATGTTTATAACATTTGAATTGTAAATGCTTTTATTGTAGCATCAGTTCCTTTCCCCAGAGTTGAGAAAACATGATTAGTGCCAAAAAAAAAGTAAGATCAGGAAGAGTAATTAACTACTAACAAATTATGTGTGTATGTAATTAATCAATAATTGCCTATCATTGAAATTGGTCAATTATTTCTTTACTGACGAGAACTTTCCTTTACATCATTGTTGAGTTTATTCGTGAATTCTTGTTGAAGGATTTATGCCTTACCTCTTTCTTATGATGAATATAGTGTAAAAATCGACATATTTACATTATCGAGTTGTGCCTTCACATTGATCATGCGCGATCAATTTGATATAACTATAAACAATTACAAATATATACAAGTGAATAGAATATCATGGTTTTGAATTATATCATTACTACATAAATAAAATTGGACAATTTCTATTAACACCGATTCAACTTAAGCAATATGTGTAATTTATACCTTCTATAATTCAACTTTACGATTTAAGATCAATGTTAAAGCATCCTAATTATTTGGTTTAATTATAAAATATATTTAATATATTTTTTATATTATATATATTTAATATATTTTTTATATTATATTATTAAGTCTAGTACTATCAAACTTTATCTTATGTATACTGAATAGAGTTATATACCATAGTTTATTAAACGTAAAAGAATTTATATCTAATTTGATCTATTTAATTAAGTGTAAGTAGCTCATGAGCTGTCTCAAACTTGACAAACTTTGCTAAATAGGATTTGAATCCAAAAATTTGACTCAATACTTATTGAGCTTAAGCTTGGCCTAGCTCACTACAAACCTAGTTACAGTCTTCAACTTTATCCTATATCATTTAACTATTGAAATTTCATCAAAAAAAACTATTGAAATGTTATTGACTCATTTTTTGTTTCACTTAATTTTAATGAGTTAAAGTGCGACATCCTACAAGTATAAAAGGTGTTGACTTAAACATCCAATATTCGTTTAAAGGTTAACTAATCATTTTTACTATATTTTTTTTGGTAAAATCAATTTTGTTAATATGACAAAATAAGATTAAATATACGTGCAAATTTTTTTATACTAATTTGTGCATTCTTATTAAATTCATTTTTAATTCAGGCATTATATTTTCATGTAACTTTTATTAAATATGCCTGTATAATTTATTTATTTATTTATTTATTTTATACATAAAAACCATCATTACATGAAAATTTATTTATTTATTATTTAATATTGAATAAAAATAGGTAAGATTGAAAGAAGGAGAACCGTAGATTTCGGTGATCGAAGGGCTGAGATGCGATGCGAATCAAAAACCTAATAATCGGGAATGGCAGCAAGGCTTCCCCATAACAGATTAAACGCTACCCTTTGTCAGATCTCAATAACCCCAGCAAACACTTTGCGAGAAACAGAAGAATAGGCATCGAAGTGAAGCCCTAACTAAGCGTTGGAAGAGAAAGAAGATCAACACCACTCAAGTTCGATCGATCGATCGATCATGGCACTCTTCGCTCGCATCTTTTCTAAATCCAACAAGCTGGTCTCTCTCTCTCTCTCTCTCTCTCTCTCATTTCTTCTCTTCAATTCGATTCATTTTCGCATTTTCTGCACTCGATTCCTTCTCCGCGATTGAATAGATAGGGATTTCTTCTTGAATGCGATTGCATCTCTTTTCATGATGCTCTCACTTCTGATTGTGTTCCCGTAATGTCGCGAGTCGGGATCTGTGTAGCTTCTTTTATTTCTTTGTTGTCAAAGAAAAGAAAATTGTCAAGCATTATCTGATTTTTTATGTCGATTTTTTAAAATTTTATGTCAAAATGAGAGGTTTTTGTTTTTGTCAACTGTTTTCACTAGATTGGGAGGGGAGATATGGTTCATTTGTTAATTTCGTTTTGGTATTCCCTTAATACTATTGATTTGGGGGACAATTGCTTTTTGCACTTGAGTGGAGCTGGAAATGGTTCAATACATTGGGTTTTTGTGGTCCTATGATCATCAGCAGCAGCAGCATTATTGGGACCTCATAACAATATGTCTTGGGGCTTGGTATTTGCTAGCAATCTTAGGTTTTTGAATTTCATATTAGGGTGTGTAGATGAATAATATGATTGAATAATGTATATGCAACCTTATATTCTATAGAAGTCATTGAGAAAGTATTTATGCAGTACCTTTTGTTTTTCCTTTCGGACCCTGCCCTCAATCCCCAGCTGAAACTCATGTTTCCATACCTGAGCAAGCCAGTTTGTTAATATGCATCGTTTGTCTTATTAATCCAACAGTGATGATCTACTGACTTCTTGGCCATGTGCCCGTCTTTTCTTCTCTTCTGGCAGGTCTATGGCAGTGAATTGCTTCTGCAAAAGGAGTATGCTGTTCCACTTCGTCACTTTGCCAAAGACTCTGCCCCTCCTCCCAAGGGCCCTGCCAAAAAAGATCTTGTTCAACCTGGCAAAGACTCTGACCATCCTGAACTTATTGGAGATAGTGAGTTCTCCTGTATAGTTATATTATTTATTATTTAGTTTAGGTTTCCTTTATCCATTTAATCACCTAATCAAAACTGGGACTTTGAGCTCGAGATTGCCATGGGAATATCATGCTATTGTGGATCTCTTGCAACCCCATTAATTGTGGGCACCATCTTAGCTGTAGCAATTGTTAATCAATGTGAAGTGAGATATCATGCTATTGCTATCTGTACTCTATTTGTTCTAGTAGTTGGACTC
Source organism: Nissolia schottii (assembly GCA_003254905.1). Lineage (NCBI taxonomy): Eukaryota > Viridiplantae > Streptophyta > Magnoliopsida > Fabales > Fabaceae > Nissolia > Nissolia schottii. The sequence continues at coordinate 228,685 of QANU01036045.1, read as the reverse complement.
CTACACTTTAACTATAGTTGGCTTTATGTAAATGAGAAAAAGAGATATGTTGTTTAATCGCTAATTGAAGTTTGATTCTTTGTGTCACCGTCTGACAATGCACTCTTCATTGAATGGAAATAGAGATGCTGAAGAGCGTTTTTTCGGAGTTGAAGACCAAATTTGAGTCAGCCATGGGAGTATTAAAGAAAGAAAAGATCACCATAGATCCAGATGATCCAGCTGCAGTTGCTCAGTATGCACAAGTCATGAAAACAGTTAGAGAGAAGTAAGATTCTCATTTGTCTTATTGTTTTTATCAAAATCTTTATTCTCAATCTATTGTTGGTTTATGTCTGTAATTTTGCAAACATTTGTTGTCCTTTCTTTAAGTTTTACTTATGTTGCGTCTACAATTTCTTGTGCACCCCGCAGGGCGGGTTTACTGTCAGAGTCTGAAAGCCTCAAAGAGATGATTGAAATGGAAACAAAAGATATTCCAGATGTTCGCACTTATCTTTTGACCTCGAATGAAATATGTATCAAGTGTGTGGTGGTCTATTCTACTCTCTCTCCATTTGTAACTATATTTGCTTATTGATATGTTATGTTTGCCCCTTTAATTTGTTGTGTATACCAAGTTGAACACTATTTTTGTGATATGTATTATCATTATTCTCTTAACTCTAGTTCTTTTGCTTTAATCCTTTGATTCTAAAAATGGTCAAATACCTTTCTTTTCCTGAAAATGGTGACTACTTTGAAATCTTATCTGTATTTACTTTTCATTATCTGTTTTGACCTTCCATGTATGCATATGTTTTAGGTATATACAATTGAGTGAAAAGGCGACATGATTAAAACATTTGGGTTCTTGAATGTGACCTCATATTTTTGTGTACAATATTTTACAGGGATGGTATTACGGATGAACTTGGTGCACATGATATGCTGATGGCTGCGTTGGAAAAAGTTGAAAAGCAGATAAAAAAACCTCTAATGAGAGATGACGATAAAGGAATGGACCTTTTCTTGGCAGAGTATGCTAAGGTTACTGAGAGGTAAGTTCTGATCGTTAGATTTCTTTTTTGATTTATCAGCTCTATAGTCAGTGGCATCTAGATACTAGTTTTTCAAGCTTTCTGCTTTCCGGTGTTATTATTTTATTTCACTTACATTGTCATGGATTGTGAGCTTGGGATTCATTCTGTAGATAATTCTTTGGTGACTGAATGAAAAGCCCCCCACCCCACCACACCTCACCACCCTGATTTTGTGGCATTTATCATCCTTATTGTAATGGAAAATGCTCATTTCAGTGAGAGAAGTTTTTTGTGATGAAATATTGAGAAGATTGCACTTCGCAAAGAAGTATGTCAGTTCACTTGTCAAATTGATGGTTTTGTTGTACTTCTGTTCTTTCACAAACATTTGAACCTTGCATCACTTCAGTTCTTTGTTGGGGAATTGTATAGTCCATTCTTTCTTGGTTACCAATTAGCCTACACTCTTCACTACTTCAGTTGAGCAGAACGAATAACTGTGTTGTCATAACTTTCATTCTCTTCTTTTATCATGTTTTGTGGTGCCATCTTAGACTTGGAGTTCGATATGAAGATCTGCCAAAGCTTGAAGAGGAGCTAGAGCTTAAAATAGCCAAAGCACAACTGGAGGAACTGAAGCAGGAAACTCTTGAGGCAATGGAAACTCAATTGAAGAGGTATTGCTCATGATACTAATTTGCACTGTTATATGTCTTTCCCCCTTCTCCCCCATTCTCTTGATGCACAAGAACAGGATTTTTAAACACGACAGTTTGTTATTTGGTGCTTGATTTTAACTCCAATGGTATTGATACATAACGATCCCTTGACCTTTCCTAGCATTGTTTGTTTTTTATTTTATTTTATTTAATTTTTGGCTTTTGAAGAATTTGGATTATATGAATGTGACATGGTGACCAATTAATTGATTTGTTGGAAATGGGGGGCAGTTTGTACCTTGGGATATACAGTAACCATTACTTACAGAGCTAAATGCAGATAAAAGCTAAAGAAAACCATTATCTTTCTCTCAATGTTAAAGATATTGTTTATTCGGGTTTCTTTCGTATAAGTTTTAAAGACTCATTTTTTCCTTGTCTTGTTTGCCATTTCAGGGAGGAATTCAAGGATGAGGAAAGGACTGATCCCAAAAATTTGGACATCCGAAACTTCATTTAAAATGTCTTCAACATGTTTGCGTACACTAAAAAGTAATGCATTTGGATAATGGTGAAATCTTGTTTCTTCAATAAGTAGACGCCACTGATTTTGACGCTAGTTTCAAGGGGCCAGAGTTTTCAAGAACTTTGTATTCCAAAATTCCAGGATAAAACTGGAAGTTGCAGATATCAAATTTTTTAAGAAAAACATTTCTTCTGCGTTATTTGATTCTCATCAACAATGCTATAAATCTTTTAGGTTTTAATCAATAATGAGAGAGAATGAGAAAAGGGCAAAAATCATGGGTAGGTAATTGAACTCAATTCCTCGTTTCTATTGTGTGTGTTCCCTTTAGCTTATGCCTTGGAGTAATACTTGAGCCTCTTAAATACTTTTTAGCTATTAAATGAGGTAAAAATTGAATGTTTTTTAGAATTTTAAGTTATTAAATACATCTATTTTTTCACCTCACTTAGTAATAGGTGAAAGTTTAGGAGAATGAGTTCAAAGGTCCAAGCATTACTTGATGTTTTGATATTGTTAGATTTGAGAAGAAACATTGGTCAAAGTCACATGATTTTTAGGTGTTTAGAGTATGGATAGAAAAATGGGATTGAGGAGTGGTTGATCTAGAGTTTGCATTAAATTTTAGATGAATTAGATTTTATAAATTTGAATTTAATTTAGAATGAAAAGTGAAGTGATTAAAACTATCTTCTTGACCGCCACTTAGCCCCGACCTGTACTACAATGATACTATACCACTAAAATCCAAATATACTTAAAAGCAGATGCCTACAATAAAATTAAAAAAAAGGTTCTAAAATTCTCGACGAAAGCACTTGAAGTACCATTCTGGTAGCTGCTAGCTATCGCTGCTCACCAATGCAAATGAAGTCATATAAGCACTAAACAGTGGTTGGTTAAAGTAGGAGTGGTTATAAAACGCCCACACAGCACAATAAGCGTCAAGGATTTTCATGTCTGTGAAAGTGCATGTTCCACGTCTTCTGCCACCGGTTTCCAGAATCGGTTTTCTTCCAAACAACGCTTTATCAGCAACACGCTTTACTTATCGCCATGACACTGCTGCTGCTGCTGAAACCTCTTATGTCTCACTCTCTTTTCCCTCACCTCCTCATGCTGCTGCTCAACGCTCCCACTCTCGGCCCTCCTCTGCCGTGTTCTCCGCCGTGACATCTGAGCAGCCGCCGGTGAGGATGGTGGCTCTCGTTGGGCATGGAGCTGTCAGCCCTCTCAAGTCTGCACCCTGGGAAGAAGTCATGCTTCACACTGTTAAGTAACAAGCCTAAACACTATTTTTAGCTAGTTTGATATGTTGATTTAGATTTACATGTGCAATTAAGCTACTAATAACGTGTTTGGATTTCAATTAAGAAATTTTAAAACCAATTTTGAGGCTCTAAAAGTAAAAATATTTCACTTTTAAATTGATTAAATTGATTCTAGACCAACCTTATCAATTTCCCAAACATGCACTTAAATTATTTAGTTACCCTCGTTCGAAGTTATTATGCTATTGTTGTAGCTTTACAAAATAGAAAGGTAATTGGAAATTGGAGGATTTTTCTCATTGACCTTTTCATTTCACTATACCTTTGTTTGCTTGCTAAAGTTTAGATAGAACACTGGGTTCTTATGCTTGTGGTCTCATTATTACAGCTTACTGCTTTCTCTTTTGCCTGGATAACCAGGTCTTTTTTGCCTTCAGCTAGAATTTATTTCCGATTTGTGACTGAAATATTCTGTAATTTCCTGTGATGCATCTTTTGCTACACCTGTAGTATGTTTTTCATGATGACTTTGTTATATGAATAGTGTAATAAATTTTTCAGTTGGGTCCAGTGCCATTAATATTCCTTTTTTAAACCAGGCAAAAAGATTGAAATGGGTTGATGAAGGGTATGAACTTCTTGTATTTACTGATGAATGTCTTCAATCTGACGGACAAATGGCAACGAGTCTCCAGCAAGAATTGCCGAGGGCTAATATATTGGTGATTGTTGCTGTTACAAACAGAGAGTCAATTGAGTGGATTAACATGAACAGCAAAACTATTGAAAATATAATATGCTTCAACTCTTCACCAGATTTGAAGAACAAATTAGGAGGCTATGATGTTCACAATGAAGTAAGAGGAAGTATATTTTGAAAAATGTTGGGAAATTCTCAATCAGATAAAGCTAAAGAGTCACATGAAGTAGTGCAAACTGTATCCGAAGCATGGGATCGGCATAGTTCCGATGATATAAGGTTCTGTTTGCTGGTATTAATCAACGCTTATGTAAGGCCAGTTCCAGTATTGAAGAACTTGAGAGCAAAGGGGTTTTCTACTCTGAACTGCATGTTGAGGAACTGCAGTCGCCAGGTACTTAATTGTTTGTTGGATCCTAATTGTCGAAAAGCTCTGCAATGCTTAAACCAGTGTAGTCCTGTTGATCAAGTATGCAATTATCGATGTATCGCTTCATACGAGAGTGCATATCTAGAAGCCTTCTCGCTGTGTGTACTACAGAAAAACAACTGTCTTGAGTTGGAAGCAGAAATCCCCGACAAGCCACACGTGCATCCGATGGTCAAGTTTAGGGGGCAGGACATAAATTACAAATCAGCAGAAGATCTGTTTGTCGGTTGGTTGGGGAATTTGCAGTGGAGCTGGCGCGTCGTAGCAGGGCAGAACCCGGCATACGATCAATTCCCATGTCAGTACCAGCTGTTCTATAGGGGAAAGGCGAAAGGGTCATTTTGGTACGAGCCAGTATTCCAGGTGAAAACACTAGAAGGTCAAATGGTGTGGAGGAGGAGAAAATATAGGGTTAAGAGAGGTAAGATGCCAGGCACATTCTATTTCAGTGTGTTAGATAATGGTGTTGTTTCAAACGAGTTTTGGACAATTGTGGATGTAGCTGATGATCTTAGTTGGGGTTTGTTCCACTATCATGGAGCTGCTAGAGCTGCAGGGCAGTCTTATACTGGAGCAGTGCTTGTTAGTCCGGATGGAGCATTCCCTAAAGACAGAGAGAGGAGCAAAATTGTTGATGCACTCGAGAAATGTGGAATAAGAGAGTGGGAGCTATATACTGTTGACAATTGTTCATGCTTAGATCCTCCCTTAGGAATTCCAGAGGGTTCAAGTTTGCATGCTACTATCCAAGTTGAAGATCCAAATTGGATGCCTGTCTGACTTCTGCTTGAGACTATTTTTGAGTGATTAATATTTGCCATTCTGGCATGTCTCCAAGTTCAGTATGTCCTGGATATTACTTATCTGTAATCACCTGATTAACATTGCATATAATCAAATCATATTCTAGCTCTAGAAAGCATATTGAAATAAGACTTTGGTAGGGGAAAACCGGAAAAGAAATTGCATGAAGTACTTGTAAGCCTTTCGTGATGAAGTCCGTTTTAGGTGGGTGCTTCTTTCTTACACAATATGTCACATATGATAATCTCATCAAGACATTACATACATTTTGATTAAACTTCTAATTAGAAAAGTAATATTTGGAAGTATACGTAAACCTCCCTTCAGAGAGGAGCAAAAAGTTATCTTTTAATTAATTTTTTGTAACCCAAAAAGTACAAATGAGAACGCCAGCATGCGCACAAAAAATTTGAAACGTTTGCATAAGTTCAAATAATAAGGAATTTGGAGGCTCTGAATATATTTGATTTTTTTTCGTTTTACTAATTTAATTAAAAGAATATCAATAATAAATATTAATGTTAATCATTAAGGGGAAAAAGGCATAAAGTATGGCACCCGTGCAGATCCTGTAATACAAATTCATGAAAATGATTTTACTCAGCCTTAGACCAAAAAAATTTGCCCCATTTTCAGTTTGGGCGTTCACTCGATGGTTCTCCTCATAGTCTAAGATCTTTTCCTTTTGCTTGATTTATGGTCGTTGTGCTTGTCTTTACTCCGCTTCTTGTCTCCTTTATGGCTTCCCTTTTCGTTCTCGGTTTTGCCAGCATTCCTACTGGATTTCACACTAATCAGACCCCCTGGGGGTACTTTTCCACCATTATTTTGTAAAACATTCTCCAAACCAGATTCTCCATCTTGAATGGCATACTGCTGGAGCGTTTCAGGAGTAAAGAGTGCTTCTGCTTTTGATTTCATTTCATCCTATCCAGTAATAATCATTTTAGAGCTACTTCAGTTTGGAGGTGGAAGCAAGAAGGCATGGGGATCCGGGTAGGATTATTCAACAAAAGAAAGCAAACAAGGAATGTACATACCTCAACTTGTTTAGCTGCATTGTTTAGATCTTCATCAACAGAGACGCTATGGGGTTCCATGACAATCTCCTTAAGTCGCGGCAAGGTTGATTCAATTTCCTTGGATGCAAGGCCATATAAATATTTGTAGAACTTCTTCATAACCTTAATAAATAGAGACAATATTTGTTGCCTTTCCAACTTCATTTGTCCCTGTTAAAGGAAAGGGCAAATAAGAGAATGTGATTCCATCTTTTCTAGAGCACATCTGGTAATAGGATCAAGTGTATACTGTCTAGCTATCCTTTATTTGCTTTACATGTACAAGCCATTAGGTGGTAACTAGTCATCTACGTGAGAGATTTCATCTAAAAAAGAATTAGTAAGCAGAAAAACAGACCTCAATGTATGAAATGTTCTGATTCTGCAGACCAATGCAGAGTAACACAGAGGCCTGAGCATAATTTAGTGTAACTGGAATCTTTTCTTGGAAGTAAAGATGTGTGAGGGTTGGAACGATATCTAAAATCTGTCAAATAAGAATGGTCAAGATACTTAAAAGAACACCAAATCACATAAAGAGGCAGGCCACTTGTGAGATATTTACATGTAGGAACTAAGCCTCACAGTTATTTGATTGTATCAAAACGTTGACAGTATGCATACAGTATGTATATGACCACCCTGAAACTCCCAATCATTTCTCATTCACTTTTATAAAAGTTATATGACGCTAAATTTAAAAATAAATTAACGCTCCCTTCCCTCTAAATCCCTCCACCCAAAGCTCCCCTTAATATGCTATTTCATGCGAATGGGGTGACAGGATGTCATCTGCTTCAATAAAGGGATATCACCAAGGAAATTATCAAGGGAAATTTTTTGTTCAATGCTTAGGACTTGGGAATGCAAATGCATTTTCAATTACCAAAGAATTATACATGCCATCATCAAGACACCATCATTAAGAAATATTGAATAGTACCATTTAAAATCTTACCAGATGAAAGTCAGCCAGATTGTCAACATAAGCCTCTAGTCGCTTCATATCATGTGGCGATAAATATTCTCTAACCGAGCCCAAAGATTTATCAAAGTTGGTCTTGGTGGGTTCTTGGTCCATGAAATTTATTTTTGGATCTATGATGCTGGATAAATTATCACTAGAATAAGCATTTAAATTATGGATGCATATAGTATGAGGGATGCAGATCCAAGAGCATTCAAGGAACTCGAAAATCCAATTAATGAGCATGTTATGCAACAGCTTTACAGTTTAATGGAAGCATAAAGAACACGGATTTAAAACAGATAACCTGAGGCCAAACCAGAAATGAAAAAGGAAATATTCTCGATTCAAGAAAAAGAAAACGAAGTTAAGGTAGTGTTGCTTTATTACAAACAGATCCTAGAGTTCCTTTCAAATGCACTCCAGTAAATTTGTTTATGTCCTTGCGCTAGTTCTCCAAATGGGGACAACTTTATCTTGCTAATCTAATTTGGAAGTCTGTGATCTCCTCTAGAGCGCAGCTTTTCATTTAGACATGCAAATCATATGAAATTGTATGCCCACATCTACTAATATTTGTATATTTGTATTGTATTTTTTCCTTGGTTTTTATACATTCTACAGCTGCTAGATACTTAGCATAGACTTCTTAATATTCTTGGTGAATGTGTCATTGTATTGGTTTTGCGAGGAGTAAAGAGGACGAGATTCATGTACCAAATAGAAAGAGAGGCCAAGATTGGTCGGCAGTGCAGTGTGCAATGTCTGCCTTAGTGCATATGGTACTCGAGAAATACAAGAGTCTCCAAAGACAATTTTGTTCCTGCACCCAATTTTATGGGATACATTGGACAATTTCCACTTATTCTAAAGGGGATTCTATGGCAGGCATGAAAAAAGACTGGCAAGCTTTATGCTAGATTTGTCTTCCTAGTTTGATTTGGCTTTTATGCGTGTTGTATGTTCTGATTTTTTAGAATATCTTATCCTCAGCTTTTGCATTTGAGTACTTCATTTTTCTTCTCTAACAACTCATCCAAAATATTAGAAGTGGAAAATCTTATCCTCAATAAAAGCCAATTGTCAATATTACACAACCTATACAGGTCCCTAGAATTCAAGGAACTTCATGTCATGAACCATCTCTCCAAAAAGCTTCAGTTGTTGGGCAGAGACACTTAGAAAAATGATTGACTTTATATCTTAAGTCTAAACACACCACCTCATGCAAGAGTTCTTCGAGCCTTGCGCAGACAACACACAACCTATCTTAGTCTGAAATTTAACTTTCATGGAACGTTAAATTCTTAATACTAACCTCAAAGCAAGCTTGTATTCCAGACCACGGAAAGTGGAAGCCAGAAGTCTGGTAAATCTTTGCCTAAAATCTACAAGTAGAGGCAAATCATCAACAACTAACTAAGTTATTCATAAATATTGAAATAATAGCAAAGGAAGATGAACCTACCTTGGTAAAATGGTCCAAAAAAGCCCAACTGATTTGATCCATCATCAACTTCAATTTCATCATTATTTAAAGGCTTCAGGATCATACATGTATGCTCACCAGTAACAGCATTCTGTTAAAGAAACAATGTTATTTCTTGGGGGAAGGGAATCATTACTCTAGTCAAATGCAAAAGAAGAAATAAATCTTAACTGGAATCTGGCCAATGTAGAAAGGAGCAAATTTATGTTTTCTCCAAAACCGAAAAAGGTCCAAAGTTAGCCCAAATGAGACACCAATGTAATGGAGCTTCTCTGGGCGTCTTTCACGCAGATGTACTAGCAAATGAGGAAGATCTGCTCTAGGTTTTATATTTTCTTCAAATAATGAAACCTGAATTCATAGTAGTATCATTAAAAAAGGAAAAGAATATATAAAGGAAGCACATAATTGATAGATGTAAAAGCACAAACAATAACAAATGAAATAAAACTTGTCAATTTTGCTCATATTGAAGCTTCACTGTACGCTTGAACTCAGTCATCAAACATTGCCGAAAAGCTTAAAGAAAACAATTAAAAAGACCTGTTTGTAATGCTAGTCTTTCCTTATGATCTCCAAGTGAAAGCTAGACTATAAAACAACTCCTAGATAGCTCCAATACCTCAAAGATATACATTAATTTCTGATATAGAAATGAACAGAATTAACCTAAACCTACTCAAAAAACAGACTTCAGTAGTAACAAACCTTCTCTGCAGCTTCTGTAACTCTAACTTGTGGAGCTTGCACTTCATCTTCGACATCAATCTCAGAGATAGGAGTAAGTTGTCCTTCATAGTAACTGCAGACAGTAGGTGATGTAAATGATTAATTGATGATAATCTACATTTAACATTATGACATACTTAAGACTAAATTGAGCACCATGTTACATCATCTTTTGAAGCAGAGTACTGGTGATTCCTAGACAAGCTAAATCATTTTTCTTGGCAGGGCCATGCACAAGGTTCCCGCCATTGTGGTTCTGGAAGGGTTAGCCCTAACCCATAAATGGAGAGGCTGTTTCTGCCATTAGAACCTGTCCATCAAGTTCCAAGGCAACAACCTTACACTATAAAATGGAAAGAGTATGGTGGGAGAAGTGTGACTACACAGGGATAAATTCTTATTAGTACAGCATTAATAGCCATCCTAGTTACAAGAGATATCAGCTGCTCGATCAACACCTTAATTAGAACATTAAATTAGTGATCGACCATTAAAAATATCAAACGGTATTTTCCCCCACTCCGTTGAACCAAGACTCAGCAAAACCAAATTGATAATAACTTTGAACAGTTGATGCTCAAGAAGAACCTCTAGTGTAAAACAAAGCAAAAAATGAGCATCACTCTGATTGAAGCAAGCAGGCAAACATGCTCTCACCGTATTAAAAGCTGAACAGCTTGTGAACCATATCCAGCCTGAAAAAGAAATAAGATGAAATGAAAGTTGGGTGTCACAACTTCGGAAAAATCTGGTTAAAAACAGAACCATATGCTCGAATACAGAAGTTACCCTCATGGCACTTGGGTGTGTAGCAATGCGAACAATGCGAGCACCTGAAAGTGAAGGGAAAACTGTGTCGCGAAACTGCTCACAGAATTTCCATGGTATTTGATCTCCAAAAGGTTGATGACCATCACTCAAACTTTTGATTGCTGACTGGCGAGATATTTGCCCCTCAAGGCAGACCTGTAAACAGAAGTTATGGATGTGGGAAGCCACAACAAAGGGACATGCATACTAAACAGAAAAGAGGAGATAAACATAACCATCTAAAGTATAACCAAAAATAACAAGAAATTACAAACTTCAAGCTATCACAAATGACAGCCATCTGTGGCTTAACCCCAAAAAAGTCCTAGTCTGTAGATAATTCCACTATCAATGCATTTGTATCCTACAGTTTCCATGATATGTTGTAGCGCAATAAATAAACAAACAATTTTTCCCATCATAATCAAGCAGAGGAAGAACAAAACTTATGCTAAAAAATGAAACTTCACACATAGGTATCAGCCATAAAATGAGATATGATGAGAGGCAAAGAGAGGATGATGAGAAAATTGCAGATATTAAAATTCAGTCAAAACAGGCCATATGTAGAAATGCAACAGAAAAATAAGATGATTTATGCCAAAGATGCAAACCTGGATGACACACAAGATATCAGGAAGTTGATTCTTTGATTCATCAACAGGTCCTGTAATACAAATACTATCATACATCTAATTCAAGCCACGCCGATTTAAATTGAGTAACCAAAGAAGAATAACTAGAAAGAAAACCAAATATACCGAGTAATACAAATAAGTGGTGTGCTGGAGCATCTGCCATCAGCTGCAGATCATTTGGAGAATTTTTGTAATGTGAAGCAACGTATAAGGCCATCATTCGCTGCAAGAACACTAAAAATTTAATACACCATATAAATACATGTAAAATCAATTATAAGCCCATCCAACATCATCAGATAAATATGGTTTTACCTGCAAAAATAATTCACTATCTTTGTGATAGGAAAAGAGGGTGTCCCGATTAACATAGTAAAGATCACACTCACTGGCTGGAGGTAACCTGATTGCAGAACAAAGAACCTTAAATGGAGATAAACAAAAATGGTCACATCTTCCAAGGTGATATATTATGAAATACACTGGATTTAACCTGCTAAGATTAGGGGTGGCATTTGAAACTTCTAGGCATAATAGTGTGTTGAGCCAGCTCTCAATGGGATCCCTAGAAGCATATCTGATCGGTTCGTTTAGTTCTATTTTCTTAAACAGGCGACCTGAAAGATAAAACTCAATACTTAGCCACAACAACGTGCACCTTTAAGAAATTATCTATAACAATCAGTAATGAATCATTGAAGACCAAATATCTTAATTTCATGACCCTCCAACTGCATTGCCTTTCTGAGCAGCACATGACGTGCATATTATATATTTAAATTGATTCCTAATAGATAGAGCATTTAAGTACCAGAACCAATGCTGTCTGTGCTCTTAGCAGATACATGGCTTTGCTCTTCCAATTGATGCAAAAGTTTTAGCGATAGAGAGCGTCCAGTACCTTCATAACTTTCCGTGAGTTGAAAGTTCAAAAAATAAAAAATAAAAATCAGTAATTAGTCAAATCAGAAGTTAATTATTTTAAACTAGGACACAAAATAAACTGGATTAAAGGATGAAAGGAAACAGCTTCTAATTCAAAAGAATGATAGTATTTCATAAAAACATCACTCATACCCATTAACTGTGGATGACAGGAAGACCAGGTATGGCCCAAGCAAAGACTTCACAACCGGCAGTGGAATAGCAGCTGCTTCATCAACAACCAACAGCTCAACTTGCGAAAGCTTTTCATGCTCATGCGGGAGTATATACTGAAAAGCATTAAGATGAAAAACCAGTCTAGAATCACATCTACATGTATCCTTAGAGCAACAGTACGTTTCCTTAACATCAAGACATTTATTAAGGCAGAAGCATTACCAATGAACTTACCTGAATTGTCTGTCTATGATGCTTGAAAATGTTGATCCTAACAGTAACATTGGTATTTCTAACCAACTCAAAATCCTCATGTTCCTGTTCACATAGGAAAGAGTAGCACTCTTAAACTCCGTTCAACTTTCTATACACAGATAGAACAAAACGCAAGAGGTTGAGGGATTGATGTATAATGTTCAAAATATTATGAACAGTCTTTGTGAAAATTCTATTGCCAGTCACTCCCGTTCCCCTAGTATATGAAGTGAAAAGGAGACAATGAGACCCAAAATCAATGTGAACTGAACATTCACTTGGTATCTTGTTGATTGTTAAAGTAAACAGTAAACAGGTATAACACTAAATTAACAATCACACTTGGACACTCCTATGATATTAATGTCAAATCTTCAATCAATGATTCATTGGGCTTTCCACTGTGTGGAATTGGATTTAATAGTTAAGTGTTGAATATGTAGAAAAATAAAAGAGGGAGTATAGGGAAACAACTGTGTACAGGAAAATGTTTTAGTTGATAGATGCTTTGGTTAAACACCCATCAACACTACATATATATAGTCATTAGATAACAAATAAATGCATAGTTTCAAGACTCAATAATTAATATTTGGCAATTTCTTATGACTATTATCATTCTAATGCCTTGACTTCTACCTTTCCCAAGACAATACTAATCACATGACTAATCCATTTAATCAAATGCTTTATTCTTAACCGTAAAGTTTAGTATATATAAGTAACTGCACTTTCCCAAAATGGAGAAAAAGAATGAATAACTGGTGGTTAAGCTAGATGCAACACTGGGTATAAGCTACCATTTCTCAATTGCATAAATTGTATGTTAATAGATGTTACCACATATAGTAAAAAAAGATATGTTTTCCAGGTCTGTCAAACTTTCTGGTGCCCATTTCCGGTGAGACAAACCAGTATCTATGGGAATATATATATATATTGGTTGATTCACACACTTTTCCTATTTTTCTCTTTTCTGCTCTTCAGTAACTCATTTTTAAGAGAGGAAGAAGATCCCTAGGTTTCTGGGCAAGTAAAGTGAAAATTTGTTTATTTCAAAATTGCCTAGGCAACCATAAGAACTGGAAAGTATACTTGGGCCACAAGTTGTTAAACCAGATGTTCATAACAGACCACTATCATTAGTACAAAAATGTTAACTGACAAATTCAGATGTTGGATGCTATGTTGTACTATTCCAGTTACCTGTTAGCAACTACGAAAAGATGAAATCGGAAGAAAAAAAAAATCTTATAAATGGAATTGGCAGTGCTCCACTTTGACCACACAAAATAATCTAAATATGTACCACAAACTGATGTAAATTGAGCATTGAACCATTTACCATTGGGATATCAATTATAAACGCAAATGGGCTGCGCAAGTAAGCCAATTGTTACTTACAACTCCATTCCATCACAAAAATTGCCTAAACTTGCATGGAAGAGAATAAATCCCTACTTTATTGAATGGAATTAACTGCCCAGTTGTCATTCTTAAAGTTTCTGCAACTTAAGTTTCTTAGTGAAGCAAAAATGGTAATAGCTGGAAATAAAAAGAACCTGTACCTTGTACTCAAGTGCATCAAAACCTTTGCATATAAATTCAAACAAGGTTTTCAAATTCTCGGGGCTGGGTGCAGTCACAAAGATATTTGAATACCTACATAGATAATCTTGCAATGAGATCCAGACAAAATCAGTATAACTATCACTAATAACCATATCTGAATGTATGAAAATCACAGTACCCCACAGCAACAGCTCCAGCAATTGATAAACCAAGAGCAGCTGATTTTCCACGGCCACGGGGAGCCAACAAGGCAACAGTAATACGAAGTGTTTTGTCCAGAATTTCATCCAGAAATTTGCCAACAGCTTCTCCCTATTACCAGAATCCATGTAAAACTCATTCGCCACAAACACAAAACAGATCTTGTTGACCACGGTAAAAACTGCAAAGTTGAGGGGTAAACCGAATCCTACCTGGTCCAATGTGCAACACTTCTTAATCAACGGTCCAACCGGGAAATGGTCAATTAGTTTTTCTTTGAAGTTCTTCAGGCCCTGCTCTGCTTCTGAGAGTCCCTCAGAGTCCTACAGCATCAATTCAGAGACAAACAATCAGATAGAACTTCCATAAAGTTTGAAACAAACAAGCACCGTGCTTGGCAACCAAGGGAAAGGAGAACAAAGATAAAATCCTACAACTTGATCATTTTTGGCAACATGATAAAAAGTGCAATACCTATGCACTACAATCAGTTGTAGGTTAGAATAGAGTGACACTATGAGACTAGCATGTATTCAAAAGTATTCAAATAATACGACAACTAATATAACTTACAAAATAGAAAAATGTCTAAGTGCACAAATGCAAAAAACAACAAAATGGCACATTATCTCCAAAAATTTTATGATAATGTTTTTCAATAATACATAATCATTTGACACTAATAATGAGGAATTTTCTATCTAAATGGAAGACGAAGAGTGAGATTAATCAGTATACATATCTAAACCTTTATGGTCATCAAACATTTTCGAACTGTCAACTAGAGTTGCTAACATTCATCACATATTGGAAGAATAACCAATAGAAACACCATCTCTTAAGATTCTTGAGAGAAAGAAAATGGTCTATTTGCACCAAAATCTTCAGAAACATCAGAAGTCAAAACGAAAACCTTGTGTTAACTTTTAAAGTAGGTCTTTCTAACCCCCCCCCCCCACAAATATCTAAGAACAAACACACATTAAAGCAAAAACACTCACAATCCGCTTAAAAAAAGAAGAGAAAAAAGAAACCAGTAGTTAAAGATGTTATGAGGATACCTCCTTAACAGGAACTGGGGCAATAGACCTAATGTGAGATGAAATCGGTAATACATTCAACTCATCATCCATGACCACACAAGCCTTGCAAGAAGCAAGTGATAATAAGAAGCGTTCATTAAAGCGCCCAGCAGCTTCGGAGTGAGATTCTGTTCGGAATCTATCATGGACATCCTGCAATCAGTGAATGACATGAAATTTGCATCTTACGAGATACCTTATCCTCTCCTCTTGTGTTTCTTTTGTTCAGTTAGTTAATGATACTTCTTTTATTGAAAATTTACCAATGAATTAAAAAAAATTTCTTAAATATCAACTTGATGAATCTACGTTCATACCATCACCATGGTGTACAGACTGGTCAGTGAGGATAGAGAACGAAGCAGCAGAACAACCAACCCACCTCCCTCCACTGTCTCTATTGTTCTTGCTAGGATATTAGGTGTCAATGCCTCAAAATCCTAAACGGAAACACAATGACAAAATTGATGAATCTAAGAAAAGGAAAAGACAACCTAGAAAGAATAAGAGAGTAAATTAACAGGAAGCATACCTGAAGTATACACATCCCAAAGGTCTGACCGAGAATTCGTTCAGAATCCTTATATAAACAATAAGTTAATCCCCCACTTTCTACAAACAATGAAAAAGGATCGACTTTCTCGGGATCCAAAAGACCCCTCTGCATCAACTTCTTAATCTGCTTGGCACGTTTCTTCTTATGACTGCATTCACAATCATCCCAATCAACTTAGTGTAAACCCTCGTCGATAAAACTCAAACAAAAAATAGAAATCAGACACATCATTAATCATCACATTTTAATTCACGCAAAGCAGACACATCAATTGTATACAGAACCTGCTGAGTTCAAGTTTGTCCTTGTAACACCACAAAACCGTTGGCCTGGATTTGATCTGTGCCTTGCTAAGCATGTAATGAAGATTTACAATCTGCACACCGTTAAAGACAGCATTCAACACTCAAATAAAATTGCACTACCTTTAAATTTCTTCCACATTAAAATTAAGTGAAGGATTCCGAAATCGTTTCAAATTCTCGGGAACCTATCACTGCACTACAAAATGAAATTGAAACGGTGCGTGCATCATAGAGAGCGGTTTTTGTGATAGGGACCTGGTCACGTGACTTGTCGCCGATGATGACGAACATGGACCTGTGCTTCGTCTTGACGCCATTCTCGATGAGAGTTCTGATTCGCTCGTCCACTTTCTTCCTCATCTCTCTCTCTCTCTCTCTGCTGCGAAACTCGAGTTCAAATTGGTCAACAACTCGCAAGGAACAGAGCAACTATGACACGAACTCAGGGAAGGAGAGTAGAAAGAAAGAGAGTAGAGAAATGAAAGGATGCGACAACGGCACCTGTACTATATCGACGGCGGAGATTCAATCGGCGACGATGGCGAAGTGGCGGGCGTCGACGGCTGCGAGTGTGGGTTTTGAGGAACGTTACTTGAGAGAGTTGTATTTAGGGTTTATGGAGGGGTTAACAGCACACGCGCATCATCTTGGCTTTTTAACCGCCATATTGCAATAATTTGCATTAATAATAATAATAATAATAATAATAATGAATGAATGAATGAATTAAATCTTTCATCAAATGATCATTTTTAAGACTAGATTGACATCAGAACTCAAATTGCTAAGATTATATTAATATTGATATTTTCTTGGATCAAATAAATATAAATTTTTGAATATTTACTTAAATTTTTTTAAAAAATCATATTTTCAATATAGCATATTTTTTTTCACTATTTTTTAATATTTTGAATAAATTTTTCTATTACTTTTATCTAATAATTATTGTGGAATCTTTTTTAAATATATTAGTGGTACTGAAATTTAAACTTCTGACTTCATGCATACTACTTAAGTCCTATAACACTATAATTTTTAGTGGTTTTAATTGTTGTGGAATTTACTTAAACCATAGCAAAATTGTAACTATTTTTTTTTTATTATTATGTGTCACTGATTTTTGAAACTTCCAACAGCAGAAAAGTCTACCACCAATACATGTATTATAGAATTATGTTTCAGTGATTTCACACATATTCTTGCTGAATAAGTTTTTTTTGGACTAAGTGAATGAAAAAAAGTAATCGTACAAAATTATTGTATGTTGGATATTGGATATGTTTATTTTATTTCTCTTATATCTTCTAATATTTTCAATACAAACAAAAACATTATAAAAAATATAAATAGTTTTCAATGTACAGTAATAATAAATAAGCACAATGTATAAGCCTAGAGTTATTTTTTGTTAACATGTTTATCCCCCTGTTTATTTATTTAAACATCTAAATTAATAGTGGATGATGACACCCAACAACCACATTTAGAAAATTAGTTACACAAGTAACTAAGCAACCAATACTATTTAGCTTTATTTAGACATCAACTTATGAAACATACAAGACAACCCAAATTTGGCTCAAAAGTTGCTGATCATTCAATCTAAAAAATCATATTTCCACCTTCCAAACATTCTATGATCCTCTTGCTACTTTGACTAATATTTACTTCTTTAGTGCTCGCTCTCAACAATGGTTGGAGTCAAGTTCTTCATGTGGCCCTTTTGTTTGATATTGTTTCTGTCATTTTTCCAACAACTACAACATGTCCAAGGCACACCAGGGACAGTACCAGGTTTATAGGTCCTCTTTCTTTGAGTCAAGCATATGTTTGATTTATGTTTCCATCTCGTGTTTCATACTTTTAAGATGCGTTGTTTTCACTGATTTTACTATTTTTTTTTATATAATTCTATAAACAAAAAATGGAAAATCAAACTGACAGTGAGCCAGTTTGTTTTTTTTTTTCTGTTTTCATTTTTTATTTTTTGGATTTTATTTTACTTTTTAAGGTTTTGTAAATGGGATAGTGAAAAACTAGAAATGAAATTAGGAGACCGAATTTATGTTTTCACTATTTCCTTTAAAAAATATTGAAAAAACAAATTGAAAACAAAAAATAAATTGAAAATATGAAATGAAAACAAAAAATAGAGATGCAAATCAAAAGGCATGTTTGCTTTCAGTTTTCTTTTTCAGAATTTTACATTTTCAAGATTTTATGAAAAATAATGAAAACAGGAAATGAAAATTTGAAAACTGAATGTTATAATTTTTACTATTTCTTTTACAAAATTTTAAAAACAAAAAAAATTAAAAATTAAAAATAAAAACTGAAACTAAACACCCAAAACTTTTCAATTCACTATAATTCCCAACTATGACATTACAATGATAGTATTTCCCCGTACACAATTAATACCATAACATTTTCCGACTACTAATTAGTTTGTATCACAGGTATTGGTGTCAATTGGGGTGTAATGGCATCTCATCTCATGCACCCTGCCATTGTGGTCAACATGTTTAAGGACAATGGGATCAAAAAGGTGAAGCTATTCGACACAGATTCTTGGATCGTGAGTGCTTTTTCTGGCACAGACATTGAACTTATGGTTGGAATCCCTAATGATCAATTGAAAAGAATGTCTAAGAATAGCAAACATGCGCACAACTGGGTTAAAAACAATGTTAGCCGACATCTTCGTGATGGAGGGGTCAACATCAGGTACATAATTAATATTCCTGAGCTGATTCATTATTTACTTAAAAATTGTTAATCGTACACCTTCTTTTAACATAGTACCCGACACTCAATCATGGGTGATGCTAATTGGCACGACAAATATTCACTTGAATCTGCTCGACAAAAAGAACAAACAATGAATATCAAAAATTTGAAAGAAAAAAAACTAAAAAGTAAAAAAAACATAAACGACTTACTTTTGTCGTGCAGTGGATCGAGCAATATGTGTTGAGTTGCACGTCATTTCCTTTAGATGTATTGCATTTCAATAAAATAAATAAATAAAAGAAAAGTTGCAAAAAAAAAATTTGGTAAATGACAACGTTGTCCGTATGTATGTCCCAATTGCTATGTTAATATAACATAACTCGTATAAACTATTAGAGTACTTAGTTGATAGAAGATATGGCATGATGATTGACCCTTAAATAAGTCATATTATTTAATTTCGTCTAATTGCCACCTTTTTTTTATAAAATATCTGCATACGTTTTTTTGGTCAATGTAAGATTACTGATAAAAGTAGGTTAATTACCAAGTTCAAATGTTGTCTTGCTTACTAATCATTGATGATATTGTAGATATGTCTCTGTTGGAAATGAACCATTCTTAAAAAGTTACAATGGTTCATTCACACAAATCACATTCCCAGCAATGCAAAACGTTCAAAACGCTCTTGATGAGGCTGGTTTTGGAGACAAAATCAAAGTAACCACGGCTTTAAATGCAGATGTTTACGAGTCTAGTACAGACAAGCCATCAGATGGAAAATTTCGTGCAGATGTTTATGATGTCATGAAGCAAATAGTACAATTTCTTGATGAGAAGAAGTCACCATTTCTTGTCAACATATATCCTTTCCTTAGTCTATACCAAAATGATGATTTCCCACAAGATTTTGCATTCTTTGACGGTCAAGCTAAATCAATTGATGACAAGAGTTTGCAGTATATCAACGTGTTTGACGCGAATCTTGATACCCTTGTGTGGTCGTTGAAAAAGATCGGTCACCCTAACGTGACCATTGTGATCGGCGAGATTGGATGGCCAACTGACGGTAACAAACATGCTAATTTGAATAATGCGAAAAGATTCTACCAAGGATTTCTTGAAAAAATGGCGAGTAAAAAAGGATCTCCGCTCCGCCCTGGGCATATGAACGCATACCTATTCTCTCTTTTGGATGAGGATGAGAAGAGTATTGCGCCCGGAAACTTCGAGCGTCATTGGGGAATTTTTCAATACGACGGAAAGCCTAAGTTTAATGTGGATTTTTCTGGTCAAGGACAAGATAAATTGCCGACAGGAGCGAAGGGCGTTCAGTACCAAGACCGTAAATGGTGTGTCCTAAGACCTCACACGTCCTTGAACGCGAGTTCTTTGCCGGGGTCATTGAGCTATGCTTGTGCACTTGGTGATTGCACAAGCTTATGTAGCGGTTGCTCTTGTGCAAATTTGAATGAATCTGGGAATGCGTCGTATGCTTTTAATTCATACTTTCAAATGAATGACCAAAGTGTTGAGGCATGTGATTTCAAAGGATTGGCCACTATTGTAACGAATGACCCATCAAATGGAACTTGCTTCTTCCCTATACAAATTGTTAACGATGGGAGCATGCTAAGAGCAATGCATAAGGTGGGAACCTTTTTCATTGGTTTCACATTGATTTTCATAACATTTATGTAGAAACTATATAGTTACAAAAACGCTACATGTACACCCAATTTCATACACCATTAATAATGCACAAACTTTATTCTATGAGTGCATAAACATTACAAACTTGTAAATGATACTCTCAACTATACTTAATTAAGTGCACAAACATTACATGAGTTAAAACACAAACTTTATGTATATAAGTACGAGGTGTATGTATGGTGTATGTGTAGCAGAACTCATATAGTTAGGCAGAGGGAGTGGATTAGTGAAGAGAGATTTGATTGAGTAGTTTACATAGATTGTAAATTTTACACTAATGTGGCATCCTTTTCAATATAAAAGGAAAAAAATAATATCGGTAAATGCATGAAATGTCATCAGATATATGACACTTTCAATTTCCAATTTTATCAATTCACCAATCTATTAATCTTGTTATGGTATTTTGTTTACAGTTACAACAAAAAATAAATGACAACGTCATATTTAATTTTTTTATCATTTTTTTATGTATTGATTCCACATTTTCAATTAACAATATCTGATCATATATAATTTTTTTATGTAAAGAATTGATATGAAATAACCTTTCTATAAACTCTATATTAAATGACATTCATGTAGAATTCATGATAAACTTAAATATGTATTAACGCCACTCATTAATTACATTCTTACCTAACCTTTCACTTTGAAAATAGAGTATCACAGTCACTCAACATTTACCTTAATGCCTTGTTTGAATATGAGAGGAAAAAAATATTAAAAAAAATGAAAGAAAAATAATGAGTTTGGATGAGTAAAAAAAAAAAGGGATTGTTATCTTAAAAATTCATTAAAAAATTATTTAAATTTCACTCTCTTTCTTACTTTTTTTCCAAACCTAGTTATTTGTTATTTGTGTCCTTCTATTCTCTCTTTCTCTCACTGACCAAGGATGGCATGTACGGTTTTCTCACCATTTTAGAGAAGAAAATTTTTTCGTGGGTCCCACAAGTTTGTTTTCCCTCCTTCCTTTCTTTACTCAACAATACACCGCCATAACCACTACATCACAGTCTCAATCCCACCACATTTTACCACCATAACTACTAGGAGCTCGTTTGTGCAAAAAACATTATTAGTGTCGAAAGCATTATGAGGATCCATCGTTGGTGATCATATTCGTTTTGATAGAAAGCAATGGAAGAAATCGTTCAAATCTAGAAAACGTGGTATTTTTTTGTGTTTTTTTTTTTGTTCATGGACTGTGTTTGTTCAGTTACGGTAATTGATTGCCATGGAAATTTTTTGTGTTTAAACAAACTAGTGCATAAACATTATATGCACCAATGCACAAACATTAAAACATATAGTTATTAGTTATTTTAAACAATCGTAGGCACACAGAAGCATTTTGATAAAATGCACAAACATGCACAAACATTATAATCATTTAGTTCACGTTCTGTTATATCCTCAAATATATTTAATTAAATGCACAAACATAAAGCACAAACTTTACGTGCTTTATGCACAAACTTTATTTGTGTTATTGCACAAACACTACACTTATATTTCATAGTGATATACAATCTGATCATTATTTAAAAAATGCACAAACATTATGCGTGATAATGCACAAATTTTATTCAAAAGTATGCACAAACATTAGAAACTTGTAGTTCACGTTATGTAACATCCCCTAATATATTGTATTAAATGCACAAACATTATGAGCATTAAGCACAAACTTTACGTTCTTCCATGCACAAACTTTATTTGCAATATTGCACAAACAATACACTTATATGCAATCTAAACCTTACTTACAAAGTGCACAAACATTATGACTACGAGTGCACAAACTTTATACATGTGAATGCAGAAACATTATAAGTTTAGCATAATGATTTGACACAAATTTTATAACTATTAATACACATGCATTATAAATATGGGTGCAAAAACTTTATACATTTTTATACACAAACTTTACAGATATGTGGTAGGTAACTTATAGTTAAGTATTTTGCATAACCTGATATATGCACAATCTTTACATGGGTGCGTGAACAAACATTATCTGATGGAATGCACAAAGATTATTTTAAAGCCAATAGGGCACAGGTTATATTGCTATTGAGGACGAAGAGTTACCAAAGGTTGACATGCATTTTGATACATTGGATGCAGTTAAAGAATTCTATAACAAGTATACTAAGAAGATTGAATTTACACGGAGGATAAGGAAATAAACAAATTAAGTACCAAATATTGTCATGTATGAGGGAAGGGTGTCGAACGTCTAACATACCAAGTTTTGACAAGACTAATCGAACCTTAACGATGAAATGTGAAGCAAAGATCTCTGTATCAAAGGTACGAAATGGAGATACCGAGTTGTGGGTGATAAGAAGTGTCGTTAATATACATTCACACGAAGTAAGCCCTTCAAAAGCAAGGCTTTTCAAGGAAAATAGAAGTATGAACACGCAAGTAAAGCGTATAATTGACTTAAATGATAGAGCTGGTATTAGAGTGAATAAGACATCAATCTCTTGTTCATCAATGCGGTAGGCATGAGGAATTAAATTTCATTGAAAAGGATGTGAGAAATTATGTTAACCGGGAGGTGCGTGTTGTTCAGGAGGATGGGGATGCAAAAACTTTAATGAAATATTTTGCAAGAATGAAAGAGCAAAATCAAAACTTTTGGTACGACGTTGAGGTTGATGAGGAAAATCAGATTAAAAATTGTTTTTTGGGAAAATATAAGGAGCCCAACGGCTCATGAATACTTTGGGTATGTGGTTTTGTTTGACACAACATATGGCATAAATAGGTATCGTAAGTCGTTTGGTTCATTTGTAGGCGTTAATCGCCATCCATGGGATGTCCGTGCTGCTTAGGTGTGCGTTGCTATCAGGGGAGGACACATCCACATTTGTATGGCTATTTGAATGCTGGATTAAATGTATGTAGGGGAAACGGTCAAACGGTATATTGACCGATCAATGCAAAGCGATGCAAAATGCAATTGAGATTGTGATGCCTAGTACACGCCATTGATGGTGCATTTGGCACATTATGAAAAAGATATAGAAAAATTGAAAGGGTGCAAGCAATATGTTGAGATCAAGTCCAAACATAAAAATATAGTGTGGGAAACATTACCTAGTCCACGCTTAAGTCGCAAACCTGCCGACTAGGTTGTTATCTCTTTTGGTTGGGATAGTACTTAGTCCCGCTTATGAGTTTAAAAATATAGTTACCTAAAAATATGAACCAAATTTCAACTTTTCTTTATACGTATCATAGTACAAAATATGAGCCTTGTTCTCGTTAGAACATATATTGTGAGTGGTAACGTAACATGCTTAACTAATATTAATTAGGTATATTCAACATTCATAGCAACCAAAGGTCCATGTCATGTATTCACAAATAGTTACATATGTAATATTATAGATGTTACTTACAATTACATAGTAGTACAAAACATATAGCCTACTGACTAGCAACAAATGTGACATCTCTATCGTAGCTCTGATTTCCCTAATCCGTTGTCCATCTTTGTCAATGCCACTCGTTCTTGGATTGCCTGTACTGTTTTGACGTCTTCTTCACCCTCGTCGTGCCCACCTAGAACCATAAAGGAGTGGGGGATGAGAACAAAATGTTCTCAGCGGGAAATCTTAATCGTCGTAACTTGTTTTATACTCAATTATGATCCCGTCGCTCAGGGGTCTCTAATTGTCATAATTATACTATAGTCCTACTAGTTATTAATATCCATACTAAACTTGAGCTGCTTTATTTAGAATTTTTCTATGTGATCGGGAACCTACTCTTCATTATCTAAGTCATTTGTTCTCTAGCTTGACTCCTGAATCACATATAGTCACATACTGTCACGCAATTCACATAGCTACACTACTGTCTCAAAATCTTCATTTTCTGAAAACCATTTTATCTACAAGTTTTAGCTAGCTTCCACTTATAACCATGCCCATTTTAATTATAAACTTCAGCTGGCATCCACTTATTGTTCTACTCTATAAGGCTGTCCTTATAAGCAGTTATGCCCTCGTCCCTTGTAGCTGCGGCCACACCGCTACAACCACACTTACAGCTCGCATCGTGGCGGCCAGGTCGCGCTAAACCTGAAAGGTCTCACCTGAAGGGTCTTGACCCCGTAATTCTCACCAACCACGACCGAGGTGACCATCCTATGATGGCAGTGGGGTCGGACCTACGACTCGACCGAAAATTAGACCTTCCCCAAAAGTCGAGCCCTCGGCCCTTCTAGAGGGGGTTTTCTCTCATCATCATCATGTGCACAGTTCTTAAAGCAACAAATATAACTTTATTGCTCAGGTCATCATCTTCATCATATTCATTGAAAGATCATCATCGTATATCCTAACATATCTTATATCACACCATCATCATTATATGACATTAGTATATAACCTCCTATCATCATAAACATCTAACAAATGTTATATCACATAACTCATAGGTATGTCAAAATTGTTTCTTAATAATATTCAGTGGATCTATGAATGATTGCAAGTAGTCTAGAAAGCTTTTCGTTAAATTATGTAACTCTGAATCTCCAGTCAGGCCGCTTTGCGCACAAGGCCGCTCAGCGCAAGCCCCAGGTTGCTCAGCGCACACCTGACGAAATTTAGCTTCAAGCCTTGCAATTTTCCATGTTTCGCATGGTTTCGCATATACAATTTCAAGAGAGTTTCTTCTAACATCTATCATCATTTTTAACACATATAGAGAACACATCTTCATGCTCAACATCTTCATGAGCATAAACAAAGGTAAACCCACAATTAACAAAACAAGTGTCTGGTTTCTGTCAAAGATTAGCAACCATAAACTGGAGAGGTCCAAGACCTTACCCCAAGGTTATTGGTAGCCCTAAGATCATTTTTCATGTATAAAAACCCAGATTCTGAACCCCACTACACGAAATTCCAGTTTTGCCCCTTTTCCCAAAATTACCATTTCGCCCCTGTAAACGTCCTGTTTTCTTTAGAATTTTTGTTCTCAAAAACCCGATAGACTCAAGACTTGCCCTTAAGGTTTTTGATAGTTCTAAACCCATATTTTCTGAAAACCAACCCAGTTTTTCATCCCAAGACACGAAATTCCCATTTTGCCCTTATTTCCTTAAAACATCGTTTTCTGCCTGTTTACTGAGAAATTCATCGGGGACTCCAAAAATCATAAAACTTGACATCCCCACTTAATTTTTCGTGTAGAATCCAAAAATAACATTAATTTTTCATGATAAAAATCACAGCATACAGTTCCTTCCAAAATCATGTCATAGCCTTATTTTCAACTTAAGCTTTCCTAACTTCTGACAGAATCACAGACAACACCAACAGATCCAGACAATCATCAACCACATATATATAAATCAAAGTCACATTAAAGTAATCCTAACACCATATATCATCTAGCAAAACCACATAGACAATGGATAAGTCGGTTTACCTACGTTTTTGCGTCCAACTACGGTTTCTGCTGCGTCCTGTGGCCTTTTCTCTAACCATGGTGCTTCCTAGTTCTTCTTAGGATAAATTTCTTTTAAGAATTTCAGGGGCTGTTTGTGATGTTTGTGAGTGAAGGTTAGGGAGTTATTGAAGAACTTTGTCTAGGTTTAATGTAGGAGGTCTCTAGGTTTCCGGCTTAACTGAATAACGGTTGATTGTGTGATTGGACAGAGTTTTGGCAAGATTTTCTCTTTTTTCTCCAAATTTTCAGAGTCTTAGGGGTATTTATAGGCCAAACCACGAAATTCACTTTTCCAAAATGTCCTTGGACCAATTTACCATTTTGCCCCTAGCTTATGTCATGCATAACATCATGCATGGTGACTCACCACCCTGAGTCACCCTTGGACTTTTTGACCAAGCCATTTCGCATCCTTATGGCCATGCAATGACCTTGTGTCTTGGCCATTTGTGTGGCCGAGAATTAAAAGTCTTCGGCAGATCAATTTCGATCTGGTTTTATTGTTTTCGGTCCTGGTACTTCGTGTACGGCTGTTCTAAAAATATTTCGATCACGTCTTTGTAATCCCCTAATTTTTCTAAGTGATAATCTAGGTTCATTTGAGATGTTTGTAAATTCTCGTCTGTAGCCGTATCTTTTGATGATACTTTGGACGCGCGATTATACTCAGACAACAAAAATGGTTTATTCTAGTGTCTGCAGAATTTTGTAAAAATGCATAAAATTATTTCTACAGACACTTTTAACCTGAGAGTTTATGTGAGGGCTTGTTTCCCCTGTTTAATTTATGAAATCTTTGCTAAGGAAAAAAGCGGGATGTTACACCAAGCACAACACCAATCAATTCTGTTAGGGTGAACATGGGTCGGGTCAGGTCGGACCCGACCATTTTTTGGGTCGGATCAAATTTTGATTTTTTAAGTGGGTACCTGCTGGACTTGCAACTCGTTTGGGTCGGATCAGGCTGGCGGGTGACCCACCATGTAAAAAAAAATCATTTTTTATAATAAAAATATTTTTTTAATTAAAAATATATATTATGTTTTAATGCATAAAATGATCTTAGGCCAAAAAAAAAAATAAATCTAATAACAAAAAGGAAAAATTATTTTTTGTTTTTTAATATATATATAAAATAATAAAAATAATAAAATAAAATGGTAGGTCGGTGGGTCGGCGAGTCGAGTCGGTTTTGACAAGTTAGACCAGACACCCGACCCAACACGAGTGATGAGTCAGGCGAGTCTAACCCATCAACCCAAAGGTTGGCGGGCCGAACCCACTCGCTGAACACCCCTAAGTTCTATCTTGACATCCACCCTTCCAAATGGAGTGTTAAGAAAATGGCTGATTAGGTCATATGAGTCGGCCAGTGCTAGCATTAAAGGGTGGTCTACTTGACCATCCTCTATTTCTAGCAATCGGCCAAAACCTATTGACACAACATCTTCCCGCTGATCAGGTGTCAATGCTACGCAAACCTTCGCCAATTGCTTGGTCGAGCAACGCTTCTCGATTTTGCACTACAAAAATTAAAACAATATTGCTGTCACTACAGTTACACATATTTAAAGGGAATAAATGGATAAAGGTTAGTTGTGTATTACCTTTTTGCTTTCATTGTCGCTGCGGGTGTTGTCCATTAATGCTAAGGACAACACCGGAGTTGGTTTCTACTTTGCTGGTGTCCTTAGCAACGATCTTCCCTTTGTTTGATCTCATCGGAGGAGCCATGTCTACAACAATGTAGGGGGCACAAAATTTAGGTGATAGAATGAACAATCATCACAAATTAGGATGATGCACAAACATTAAACATACATATGCACAAACTTGCAGTAATCATTTAATTCAACAGCTAAGAGTACACAAACATTATAGAATATAATGCACAAACTTTACATTCGAGACGCACAAACATTATCTATACATATGCACAATCTTTACATTACTTGTTGTTGAACAAGAGTGCACAAAATTTATCTGTCACAGTGCACAAACATAACAAACTGACATGCACATACTTTACACTGATTGCAGATGCACAAACATTACCTATACTTATGCACATGCTTTGCAACAACCATTTAGTTCAAAAGTTTTTAATAAAAAAAGAGTGCACAAACTCTACAAGTAAAAGTGCACAGACATTAATGAAAAATGCACAAACATTGCAACCACCGTTTTAAATGACAAACTCTACAAGCCATTATGCACAAACATCACAAAACAAGATGCATAAAATATACATTCGTGATGCACAAACATTACACATACACGTGCACAAACTATGCATCAACCTTTTTAACTCAGGAGTTTTTAACCGCAAGGATGCACGAAATTTATAAGTCAGAGTGCATAAACATCACAGGACAGGATGCACAAACTTTGGCAAATACAATGCACAAACGTAATACACGAAGATGCATAAACTTTAGAGATAAGAAATCAAAATAGTCCAAACTTGGAATGCACACAACTCATATACAGAGATCCCAAACTTTAGTATTTATAATGCACAAATATTATACATATCCGTGCACAAACTTTATATACAAATAACTCACTAACGTTTTCGCCAAACAAAAATCATTTTGAAATCACATACAATCGACCAAAAATCAAAGAAATATCAACAAATAGCAATCTACAAATGAACCCTAATATTCTCTATTAGAACAGAAGCTAAAGAAGGAACTAAATGCGAACTCAATTTGAGTACTCATCTGTTTTGGTTTTTGTGTGTGTTGTTCGTCGTGTGTTTAGGAAAGCTTGTGTAGAGTGTACGCGGGAGAGCGATGAGAGTGATGAGAGAAACGAGAACGATCACTTGCAGAAGTGAGAAAATGAACAGTTTACAATCTTATTTCTCGAAAGAAAGTGAAAGCGCGAACATTTTGTATTTCGCATGTTAGGACACGCATGTGAGTGAATGTGGGGATGTTAATGCTGGATAGCTATTTTGTGGGGCAGCATATATAAACACGAGATGTATATATAATGTATAATATTTAGTGTACTTATAGCGACAATATTAAAACATGAGGCCTTCAAAGAAAGTAGGGCTGTCAAAATAGGCCAAGTCCGTTTACCTTGTTAAATGGACAGACTTTACATGCAAAAAATAGGTCTGTAAAAATTTGAAAAAAAAATTAGACCGACCCGTTTAGGCCCGACCCGTTTGGCCGCGGACTGGCCCGTGAGCCTGTGATTTTCTTAAAAAATTTTTAAATAATTTTTTTTAAATTTTTTTGAATTTTTGAATTTTTAAAAAAAATAAACGAGCTAGCGGGTGGCCCGTTTAGACCCACATATCAACCATAAACAAGTCAAACCCTAAAAATATACATATTTTTTACCCAACCCCATTTAAACTCACAAGCCTAAACGGGTGGGCTATAAACGGATAGGCCCGCCCGTTTCGACCACCCTAAAAGAAAGGTACCTGGAACACCACTGAAATTTTTGTTTTATCAATAAAAAATGGGTAACATTGTTTCTCTATGTTCTATCCGTTACTTTCATTTCATCGCTTCCTCTCTCTCTCTCTCTCTCTCTCTCTCACTCTCACTCTCACTCTCTTCGCTTTACCGGTAAACACTCTTTCTCGCTCTCTGTTATCTCCTTCTTCTTTCAACTTTCTTCTAACACTTTCGTTTTTAGGCTTTGCATTTTTTGAGGGTTTTTTTTTCTGTACTTTAAACATTTACAGAATTGTTGCTTCGTTTAGTTTGTCAAACACAAAGTAGCTGCTTCTAATTCGGTTAGTTGTTGGACCTTGATGGGTCCCTTAACTCTCTCTGTTACGGTGCAAGACTCTCCCATTTCTTCATCATCATCAGGTATAGGTAACGCATTCAATTTTATCATAATTTACAAATTTTTGTATGTCTCGGTGTGAATCTAAGATAATATGGTTGATTGGGTTACCGTGATTATAAATTCAAGGGTTATTCATTGCTAGTTAGAATTAGGAGCTTAGGGCACAAATGGAGCTTCAATTTGTGATTAAAATATATGTTTCCTATGATTTTTGTAAAAAGAAAATTGGTTTATGGATACTATATTTGTTATTTAGTGAATTAAAAGACGGGTAAATCGTGAGAATAGAAAATTCATGTATTATTTTTGCACTGTGTTCTACTGTATTGTGGTGCTCTGTGCTTCTTGTTTGAACCAGTAATATGGTTTCGCAGATGCTTCTACTAAGAGGAAACAGAACTTACAGCTGAGAAATTCTTTTGCATCCGTCAGCATGGGAGAGGAAAAGCCCTTTGATTTCTTACGCACTTTATTTGGTAACTACAATATCTCCTTTGGTGTTCCTAGTGTAGATATTATATCAGTGTTGTTGTTCATTTGTAGCAAAATTGTATTTTGGCGGGTATAATATTCATATATGACATGAAGAATTAGAGTAGTGTTTTAGTTTATTGATAAGTTGATAGACAATTCTATGAGCTTGATGAGTTTATTGCCCTCCAATCTTTCTGATGAGTCTGATGTATTTTGCAGAGGGTGTTATTGCTGGTGGTACAGCTGGAGTTGTTGTTGAAACGGCTTTATACCCAATTGACACTATAAAAACACGTTTGCAGGCAGGTTTCCATGACAAAACAAATTATAATGAAGATTGAGGCTGAGTTGTACTATTACTATGTGCAATACTGTTCCACCCTATATAGTAATTTTAAGTACTTTGTTTTGAGAGTGGCTTAATTTTCTATGCTATTTGAGTGCTGCATGTCTTTATATATGTGTGTGTGTGTGTGTGTATGTATGTATGTATGTATGTATGGACTATGGAATTCTGGTTAGTTGATTTTCATGGTATGGTGGACTTCTCTGAATTTGGCTACGGTACACTGTTTGGATTTAGAAAATTTTATTTATGCTCCTCATGACATTTCTTGTGACCTTTACATGTTCGTGACCACACAATTATATTGCCATGCCCTCTTTTAATTGCAATCAAAATGATTCCCAATTGACATCTGTACTGATGAAGCTCCCCCTTCCTTTCTAGGCTGCTCGCGGAGGAGAAAAACTTGTACTGAAGGGCCTTTATTCTGGATTGGCAGGGAACCTTGCTGGTGTCTTACCGTGAGAACCTCATGCATAGCATGATGTTTCAAACATACTAGGTTTTCTGTGTTAACTAAAAATTTGAAAACTCTAATCATCTTAGAAAGAAGTCAGAAAGTTGTTGGCAGGCTTAGGGTGTGTGAGTTCATGTCCACATTGGCATCTCTTGTATGCAGTAATCAGTGCTTTTACTTCTCAGTTCTCATAATGTATGATATTTGGCTACCTGGATCAAGTATCATTATCTTTGCAAAAAAGGCTAGTTGAACTTCATTAATAACACCAACTAATACTTTTTGACCCTCTCATCTCTTATCACGCGTATCTAAAGCCAAAGAAAGTTTTTATTTCATAAGTTTTTGTTCTCTGCTTATCAAGATATGAATTCATGAATCATGTCTAGGTTCATTCTTTAACACCTTTGCGTTGCTTTTAAATGTGCAGGGCATCTGCTTTATTTGTTGGAGTTTATGAACCTATAAAGCAGAAATTGTTGAGGATATTTCCTGAAAATCTGAGTGCTTTTGCTCATTTGGTAAGATTTTGCTTATATAAGCATAGTTCTGCAGATTCTGGCATATGAAGATTCAAGTGAATTAAAGATCTGATACCAAATTTGAGTATTATGCTCAAAATCTTTTAATAAATTTACTGTGCTAGCTTTTAAAACAAGACACATACCATAGTTTTTTAACTCTATTGTTTTTTATTGCCTTCAAGTTTAAAAGTCTGGCCAATTATGGTCCTTGAAGCCTCTTGCATTTGCTTGGCTTGTACAGCAGTTGATGCTATGCTATCATTATTTTGTTGCTGGAACATACTTTTCTTGATGTGAATTTTTTAATATGTTTGTTTTTATCGGGGATAAATATCTTTCATTGGGTTTTTAAATTTCATTAGACTGCAGGTGCCATTGGGGGCATTGCTGCTTCACTGATCCGTGTTCCAACAGAGGTACATAAATTCTCTAATTTGTAAAAATGATATTTCCATGGCTGAAAACTGTTTCACAGAACTACTTTATCTTCTTTAATGCTCCTCAGGTTGTTAAGCAACGAATGCAAACTGGGCAGTTTTCTTCAGCTTCTGGTGCTGTTCGCTTCATTGCTGCTAATGAAGGTTTTAAGGGACTTTATGCTGTATGAAGTTTCTCATCGTTACTTCCTCTTGAAACATTCGATAAATTCTATTCCCCATGTATGTGATGATATGTTAAACTATTTCTTTGATGTTGATCTTTGATATCACAGGGGTATGGATCTTTTTTATTGCGAGATTTGCCCTTTGATGCTATTCAGTTCTGCATCTATGAGCAGATTAGAATAGGTTATGTGCTTGCGGTAAATTTCTCAAGTTCAATATTTGTGTTTTAAAGACACCTGTCTTTCTTGACGATGATGTGACTAGAATTCCATTTTGTTAGGCACGAAGAAATCTGAACGATCCAGAAAATGCAATTATTGGTGCATTTGCAGGTAATGAAATGACACAGGCCTAGTCTTATATATACCCCATCCGATGCTTGGATGATCAATAAATATGAACAAAAATGAGGAAGAGAATAAAGCCATAGGGTTTGCAGAGTGTACCTGCTTGAATTGCTGTATTATGCTAAGCCTCGAGTATTATGACTAGCCTTTGTTGTCTGTTGTAGGTGCACTAACTGGAGCTATAACTACCCCTCTTGACGTCATCAAGACAAGGTTAATGGTTCAGGTTAAGTCCTAATATTCCTATTGGTCTCTATTCTTATGTTTCTTGATGAAAATCATATAGCGCCGTTCACGGATGATACCTTTGTTGTCTACTGTAATCTGCATGAAATTCACCCAAGTCCAGCGTCAATTATCATACCATTGCCATTAACAAAGTTCTTATTTACCTCCCGAAGGGATCTGCGAACCAATACAAGGGAATAGTAGATTGTGTTCAAACCATTATTAAGGAAGAGGGACCTAGTGCGTTTCTGAAGGTATGTGTTTTACGTGTTTTCTTCCACACACACTAGCTTGAGTTAATGAGTGGTAACGTAGCATTATCAAAATCCTCATCAAATCATGCAGTGTTACCTTAACCGCACAGTGCAAGTTCAGAAATCAGAAAGCTATTTCGATGCTCACAAATTATAATCTTATTTCATGCAGGGTATTGGGCCTAGAGTATTATGGATAGGCATAGGTGGTTCCATATTCTTTGGCGTCCTTGAGAGTACGAAACGTTTTCTAGCTGAGAGGCGTCCTACACCTGATCAGAAATCAAACTCGGAAAAAAGTGAATAAGAGATTGGCCCTGGTCTTTTTCAATAATTTTTTTCTTCTTTTTAGTGCCTTTTTTCAACATGAAATATCTTCTTAAATAAGCTATACTTTTTCATGCTTGTCCATGGCTGTGTGTCTGGCCTTTGTTCAAGGTTGGCCAACTGCTAAAATGAGGATTAGGCCTTTGTTCAAAGTTGGCCAACTGCTAAAATGAGGATTAGGATTATACGTATCCATTTTTAAGTAGCATGACATTAATATGAATTAAGTTAGCATTTCTTGATTCTTTGATGAATTATAATCAGCATATGCGCCTATTATGGAGTGCGATTTAATAGGTATAAAAGGAGAATTTTATAATTACCCAATTACTTTTTTTTAATAAAATTCTATGAGAAGTAATTATTATCGGTTTCGAAAAGTACAAGAAAACTTTTAAGTTTCTAAAACTATTCATATCCGCCTGAACCCATAAAAATTTGAGATTCTTTTAAAGAAGAGTACCTTTTTCATAAAATAAGTTTGCATTGCTCATGTGATGAACTTGAAATAAAGTCTTCAGCATATCATTCTCTATGCAAAAGTCTACTTGCCATGTGGAGTCAGAGGAGGCTTAAATTGCATGGCAGAAATTCCTTCCTTCAATTGAATGGTTGAAAAAGAAAGACGTAAAGTAGTCTTCTTAAAGCTAGCAAACTGAAAATAACAAATGCGTTCACCGAAAAGCTAATACTTGTGTTGAAGCCGAAGTACTCACGGACACTAAAATTTTTATGTAACAAATCTGAAGCCATGCAAAAAGACTCACATTTTTGTGCGTTTCAAAGGCTGAAAGTTTACTCAAGAACAATTTCTGCTGAAAGGGTTGGAGCGAAGCAATACATTCCATTTGTGAAAAAACATAGCAAATGGATTTTCATGTTGATGTACAGGAAAAACTATACACTTTTGGAGCCAAAAAAACTACTGGCCTCAAAACCGACAATAAACATCTCCCCCTCCCCGAAAAAAAAAATGGAGAAAACAAAACTAGAATGATGCATACAAGAATGAGCTACAGATACAGTTGGCCTAATATACAATCATCAAGCCTTTACTCAACCCGAAAAAATATGTATAAAAACCTCAGCTTTTACCAGCTAACCATCCAATTTTCATTTCGTGGAGCATTTTTTGGTTTCAGTTCAGCACTCCTCAATGTATGCGGCAATAACCCATTGTTTTCACACCAGCAGTAGCCCAAGGTCAAGACATCATGCCGATCCTGGACTACCCTCCGGACTAAGCTAGAAAGTGTTTCACATTAAAGGAAGGTAAGCTCCACCATGACCCTTCCTTAACACTAGTGGGGCAGCATTATCAGGGACCTTATCCAATTCCTCCAAGCATGCATCGATGATATCCCCGAATCCAGTTGCCACTGTGGCTAACTGCATCCGCAACCTCAAATCTCGTGTCCGCTTCAGTAAGCACCTGAATGACCTTCCTAAATATTTAGCCCACTCAGCTGGCAAGCCTCCCCCCGTGAGCCAGACAGAGAAATGGGATTGGTCGCCTCTGGCAGCCACTTCAGCTCTATAGAATCTGGCTAAATCAATCAGCATTGAAGGCTGAAGAGGTAGAACTGCCACAAATTCCGCCACAAACTCCTCCATAACTTCAGGTTTGAGCATCTGGTTCCAGAGTACTAAAGCCCACTCACCTGGCTGGTTCAGGTTATAAGCTTCAGCTACGATTAAAGCCTCTTGAAAACGAGACTGCTCAACTAACGCTCGCCTAGCATTGGTTTCTGATAGATTAAGCCACTGGAAATCTGGCATTCGAATTTGCAGGGACAGAAGGGAAGCCTGAGCACAATTACTGCGTGTTTTGTTACCAGCATCAATGGAAGAGTGAACTTCTGCTGCTTCAATGAAGTAGCGCATGGAATCTAATAAGTCTTCATTCTGGTCTGTGTCATAGCGGCGGAACCACTGCTCACATGATTGATGTGCACGTGACTCTAAAAGAGCAGCAGTCTCGTGCTTCATATCAAAATGATTGTAGACCTATGAAAAACACAAAATTATAATCAATAAATTATCACGTCTTAATCTAGTTGTTTCAAAGTTTGCTTCAGCTAGAAAGATGTTAGGCATCACAGACTTCGAGGAACAGAGAAACAAGAAAAGCCAAAAGGAGAATTTCAGAAAGTGCAAAAAGCAATATGTTCACCTTTTAAGTCGCTGCTTGGAAAAGCTATCAACATTTTAATACAGAATATGGCTACACTATATGTATGGATATATAACAAAGCAGGATAAAATAAAGTATTTCAATTTTGTTTTTTATAATTCAACCATAAAGGGCACAAAAGTGCCGAACACTGGAACAAATAATTCTTCTAAAAGAATAGGTTTTCACTTTTTCAATTTCCGATATAGTTATATAAATAAATTGCATGTTAGCATAATTCTTCTAAAAGAATTGGTTTTCAAACACTATAGTAAATAATTCTTCTACAAGAATAGGTTTTCACTTGTTCAACTTTCAATAAATATATAAATAAATTGCATGTTAGCAGCATAAGATTATAGACTATTAAAAAATACAGACCATGGCAAATGCATCAAGGTCATTAGGGTTGAAATGCTTCAAAGATGTAAGTACAGCCATGCGAAATCCTCTGACAGCCTCAGCTGTGTTGGTGTCAGCAGCAGCAGAATACTTCTGAAGAAGAAGATCTAATTGACCATTTTCTATAAGAATGCCAAGAATGAAATTGAGAGCATAAAAGTTTCCAACTCCAGTTATCAGGCGAGCCAAACATGAAAAATCGCCCTCCAAGACGTAAGCATCAACCCTAGTCGCAGCAAGGGCTACAAGAACATCAACTCCATCAAGGCAAGCAGATGACTTGTAGAAGTGGTGGGACAGAATAAGCAGCTCAACCTGAAAATGTCAATTAAATAAGGGCTTCAAGACAATGGAAGGACTTTGCCACATTGATTAAGATGCTATCTCTGGTTATATCTTTTTCTCTGATTACATCTTCAAAATGATTCTGTTTAAAAGATAAGGCTGAGCACAACAGCAATGCCGAAGGATCCTGGGACTGCCTATCAAGTTTTTATTGGAGAAAGTGGACAAAATCTTGAAAATAGGATATTGTGATAATGGTTAAGGTACCAAGTTAAAAAAACGAGTACGATTGACAACTACCAATGTGATACCTCACAGGCATGTGGTATCTCCTGTCCAGTAATCACCAAACGCATTAAAGCATGCCCAATTTCTGGTTCGGAGGGACAAAGCTCCGCCCACTTCAAAAAATCCGAAAATCTCCATAGCAGCGGAGCAGGCCCTTCTTCCTTTTGTGAATCCATATATCCTCCTCGATGCGCAGCCAACACACCCTAGACAATATAAATAAATAAATATAGCAATATAGACATATGAACCCCTATCAGCTTCATGACATTGTATCTAAACAGAGTTGTTTAACCTAATATCAAATAGAAAGCTGTAAACAAAAACGATACCAGTTCAAAAATCCTGGGTGATCAGACAGCCAACAAGTAATGTCTTTACTCAAAAGGCAAACAACAAACCCACTAAAATTCCATCTGTGACCAGCAGGGATGTCTAATATATTTACCAATGACCGCATACCAAGCCAAGGGGGATAAAACACTATTAAATAAAGTAAAAAAATATTCAAAGAGAATACTGAAGAACCAAACCTTTAGGAAAGATTCTGCAAGTATTTGAGCAATACTTGCAGCTGGCATTGGATGAGTCTGCACCAGCAAGTTTGCCTCCTCAAATGACTCCTGTGCTTTAAGAGAAAGCAGCTGTAGCAGTTCAATTGGTTGCTTGTTGAATGCCTCAAAAAATGAGAGCCCCAAGGTGTTTGCTGCTCTTATAACTGCTAATATTCTCTTGCATAGCCCACGCCCGCTGCCTTCAGTGAAAATTGCCACCAAGGACTCCAAAACCTAGCATTGCATGTCCAGAATATCATATCGATACACATCATCAATTTTATATATATAAATAAGGAGCATATCACATGAGAGGAGTAATTTATTGTGAGTGACAGGATCAAATCTTGACCATTAGATCTTACATGAATGGTCAAGATTAAAACACAAAGTCATGTGACTTTTTAAAGTGACCATGTGACTTTTAAGAACTTTTAATCTCGACCATCCATGTATGGTTATACGGCCAAGATTTAATCCTCTCACTCTCACAATAAACCACTCCTCTCATTTGATATGCCCCCTACACACACACACACTAATTGTCAATGACAAAGAAATGGGCGGGGAGGTGGGGGAAGGATAATAACCTGCACTGGGTCAACATGGTGTTTGTCATTCAGTATACCATATGTTTGCATTACCGAATGCACTTCTTCATCAAGCATTGACAGTGGTACATTGCTGGGGGGAGTTGAAATAGCAGCAAGCTTCAAGGCAGCATCAACAAGTCTAAATTCAGATGGGATTTTTCCAGGAGAGAACTTAGATTGCAATTGCTTGGCTGCAGTAATTTGCCCAAATTCCAACAAAGATAGTACAGCCCTTTCCAGCTCTGCCGCTCCAACCCTTTCCTCCCACTTAGAAAAAGACATTTCCAATTTAAGGTTTTCTTCATGCATCTGCAACTCATTTTTGAAACCAAGAGTACTGGATCCATCGTCACTATCAGCACTCTTATCTGCTGATTCAAGAGGTGGGCGTCTTGACGCCATGTATCCTTTGGCCCTTCTTTTTGTCTTTGTACCCCCAGCAAAAGTAGTTGAAAGACCAGCATCCACTACTTGATTCTTGTGAGGGATTTGGTTATCAGTTCTATTCCTCATTGAATTTACATGGCTGTCCATCTTTGCTATTATATTGGCAGTTCGGTCAATAATACTGGATTCGTTCTTCATAGCATTCTCACCGACAGAAAAGGTAAAATTGAAGTCCCCTTCACTCTTTATCTGGCTCTCAGATTCAACAGCTAAAAGCCATACTTTAGTTTCAATTTCACGCAGAAGATGCAATGGGCAGACACTGAAAAATTAAGCAACACGATAAGTAAAGATATTGCATCAAGTTGAAAAAGAAAGTAGTTCTTGTTATGTTTCGTACGGGTTCGAAAGACTTATCATCCCACTCAACCATTGCAGAGAAAGCAACAAAACTTCATGAAGCTCCCTTGCCGGCAGCTCTTTTTCAACAGCTTCAGCATGTTTAAGGAAAAATAACCCAGCCTGCAGTCATTACAATAGGATAAACTTTGAGCAAATAGCAATGTAGCATATATCATTAACTGAACATTTACAGTACTAGAAACCAAACTCACCTGAAGAGAAGGGAAGGAATATCTGATGAATAGTGTGTGGCAGTGGCTCCATAAAGCAGCTCTCTCTTCCGGCACATCCCAAAGAAACTCCTTCCACTCAGCTACCATAGATTCGGCCTAGCATTTATAGAAGGGGCAGAGAAAGTTGAGAAGAAGAGTTGGTGAGAAATATTAGCAAAAACAAAAAACAAATTGCTAAAATTCGTAAAAGAAAAAAATGCAAAATGGCAAAGAAAAATTCAAAGCTCCATCAGAGCTCATATTCACAGTAAAAGTTAAGCTAGTCCAGTATACAACTGAATTTACAAAACTTTAAAGACGTGTCCCCCATGTACTCATTGAAGAGTGAAATTCGTTAATGAAAACCCATTGTTTTCAGGACAAGGATCCCGGCCATCAATTGAATCAAATGACACCATCATCACCAAAATTTATTAAAACAAGATAACAGAGTAACTCAGAACATGATAAATCAATTCGAAAATCAAGTGCATGTAGAAGAATCATTATAGAAGATTTAGTAATTAACTCATCAAAGGCTGAAATTTTGTTAATAAAAATCCATTGTTTTCAACACAAGGATCCTTATCCATTACCATCAATTTGATCAAATGACATAATCTTCACCAATATATATCAAAACTAGATAAAAACAGATTAAGTCAAACCAACGTGATAAATCAATTGGAAAATTATGTGCACATAGCAGAATCACACACAGAAGATGTATTAATTAAACAATAATGTGTTATACGAAACATGACAAGAAATCATTATTCATACCCCTACATTTGTAATTTTCAATATACTGTCTGCATTGAAATGAGTTTTATCCATGTCCACGAATGTAACGTTAATCAAATATGGAGTTTAACGGACCAAATATTATACTTATTAAGAGACGATAAGCAGAGTGATCATAGTAAGCATCTATAACAATATCAACTACAAAAGTTGAAGAAGCCTGGAATTAGGAATAATGGGGTTCTGTCTAAACCGTTTAATCCATAGAGGTTTTAAATTTGGGTTCAATACTTCCCCTCAATTGAGGCATGGTCTGTAGGAACCACTCCATCTCACAAACAGGTTTACAATTGCAAATACTACCTGAGACTCAGTAACATGATGCATAGCAGATTTCCAGGGTGCACCACTGGCCTCCAGTTGCTTGGCCCAGTCCCTTGCTTGCTCCCAGTGCCTATTATTTTCTAGTGCAGACAAGAGTGAAGCATCATCTGAAGTTTCTTTATCTAAATGCAACTCATCATCTTTACGAAGCAAAGGCTCTGCTAAGTTAATTTTCCAACAAGCCCTTTGATAGTATGCTGCAGCATATCCACCATCACCAAAGTCAGTGGCGGCAAGAAGTTGCAATAAGCATCTTTTTTCATATGGAGAGGGGCAAGTTGAAAGCACAGCATCAGCAGCTTTCGAAGCT
Source organism: Nissolia schottii (assembly GCA_003254905.1). Classification (NCBI taxonomy): domain Eukaryota; kingdom Viridiplantae; phylum Streptophyta; class Magnoliopsida; order Fabales; family Fabaceae; genus Nissolia; species Nissolia schottii. The sequence goes on along the minus strand of QANU01036045.1, from coordinate 188,456 downwards.
GTAGAACTAATCCATGATGTCCCAATCTGCCCTTCTCTTCCCACATTTGACTGTAAGTACAATGGTTCTTCCTTAATTCGTGCCGAAAAGGAGCCCAAATGTGCAGAAGCTTCCGACAGACGCATTTGTGAAAATGCCTGAAAAGGAAAAAAAAAAAAAAGGATAAACTTCCATATTGGCAGGATATTCTATAAGCTAAAGCTAAACTCAAATTGAGAAGTGCAAAAAATTTGATTACACTGATATCAGTATTGCACCAAAGATGGTGTAACCTAAAATTTAAGCAAGTCAACTCTGGATGCAAGAGCTAATCAAATTCACAGATTCAATTAAGATTCTAAATACCAGGCAAAGCATTCAATGCATAATATATATAACTTCATCCTTCTTTCCTGTTTATTTTGGAATTTTGTTGACAAACTGAGTCAAAAATGAGATTATTTACTCTTGCCTCCAGGGGTTTCACCACATGTAAATTGTTGTACTCATTATTTCTTGTTTTCCATTGAAGGATTGAAAAGCCTAGTTGAGGATTTGCAAGCTCAACCAACTGTAACATAAATAATTATGAAAGCCTCTCCCGTTGAAATAGTTTGAACAACTTTAATGGCAGTGTTCTATGCATGTTATTCTCTAGTGCATCTGGCACGAACCAAATTGCGTTTTCAAGGTAAAATTTAATACAGGATGGGATTTTATTTACAGTTTCTCTTTGGCTCTACATGACAGATCTTTCATTTCAGTAATTTCCTTTTGTTTCTTCTTTGTATCTATTATTTAAGGAAGATAACTCATACTCCTCTTTTGTTGCATCCTCCTTTCCTTCAAAAGAAGTTCAACGTAGTACAATGTTGTATGAAATCAGTGACAAAATTAAAAATCAAAATTGTGGTTTGTTAAGTCGCACACCAGTTAGGCATATGACTTAGATAGTCTTTGTAAGAGCTAGTGCAACTCTCCCCCAATGAGCATGCTTTTGGAGTTGAGTTAGGCTCACTCAACACTTACGATGGTATCAAAGCCATGTTCTATGCTTAGTTTTGAATCATCTACAGATGTCTAGTCCTACAAACTTATGGCCCAAATGTCTAGTCGTGGGCATGAGGAGGGTGTGGTAAGTCTCACATCGGCTAAGCATAAGAGCTAGATAGCCTTTATAAGAGTTTGGGCAACCCTTTCCTCGTGAGCTAGCTTTTGGAGTTGAGTTAGACCCACTCAATTCTAAAGACATTTTTTTGGCGTTTTTAGGAGCGAAATATTTAAGGAGAGCTCACCAATTCAAGAAGTGGTAAGAAAAATTTCTAAATATGCCAGTAAACACAGGCGATCTCTTGAGAAGGGATCACATGCTTAGGTGGAGACAGATCTCTAGATTCTCTTTGCATTCTCTCTCCCTAACACCCTTTAGAATTCACATTACGTCCATATTCTTAAGCTTTTATTGCATTGCTTCTACAGCCAATCCAATCACCTACTGTATGTTTGCCATTATTGGAAAAAGAACACTCATGACAAGCACCTATTTCACAAAAATTTGAAAGGAAGTTATAAACTGACAGTTATGGGACAATCATTGTTAAACATCGTGGAGAAACAGATAAATGGGGCATAACAAATATAGGAGAAAGATAGATAACAGAGAAATAACAATTGTATTATCTGAGAGTTGTTGTGTTTCTCTACATAGGAGGCTGAGCCTATTTATAGGCTGAAGACTCAATGGCCAAAACACAACGGCCAAAAATAAATTACAATCAATTTAAAAGATTATAATTAAATCAAATCAAATCATTTACAATCATAAATTATCAACAATCATAACTACATTATTTATGATTTGGGAATTATGGTTTTGTGATTGCAGAATTAGAGCTATTTATACAAAAATTGAGGGTTATATAATTAATTGTTTCAGTCTTGGGTATCTTCTTCATAGTTAGGCTAACTGTCTTAATTTATATGCACTGGATTCTCAAGTTTCAGTTACTTTTCCCAGTAGATTCACAATTATTTGGGAGCCATATTTTTGTCTTAGGTATTTCAGATTAATATTGAATTTCAATATTGAGAACTTTTGTTCAATATAATACCCTACTTCTTACTTTTTATTTTCTTGCCGTACATCATTCCTCCAATCTCAAGCATACATTACCAAACAAACCAGATGAATTTTGAATAGGATGACACACCTGAAGGGCACGGATGAATGGCAGCAAGGGACATGATGGAAGGAACATCTCAAACGCCCTTAGCAAAGGCAAGAACAACTGTTGTTCACAAAGCACTGCAACCATCTTGGAAAGAGAAGCGGGCCCTTCTTCGGAATCACTTGCAACATTAATACATCCCGCATGTTCTACCTCTCTTTCATTCTCAATAGTCTTACCTTGGGAATCAAATAATTTTTTACCCATATAAGTACTTGAGACGTCAGATATTGCAGAAGCAGAGGAGTGTAGTGAAATGGGTGTTGTTAACCGTCGACGTTTAGGACTCTGCCTATTGTAATGAAATGTAAGCACTCTATCACCTACAGGCAAGGCATTGGTTGCATTTACAGCAGCTCCAACATTATCTGCGATCTGGGAAGCAATATCATTCACCTTGATGGATGAAGTTTCTCTGTTCACAGATATGGTAATGAGTTCAAAACTTTGAATTAATCTTTGCACGTGTTTCTCTATATATAGATCATATGCTTTACACCAAATAGGGGTCAAGCGCCTAATCCTATCCCACAAACCTTTCTTGTCTAAAAATCTATCAAAACACACACACACACACACACATACACGATCTAACCAAATAACCAAACACTAGCATAGAGACTTCACACTGCCACAAAGATTTGACTTCCTTCTTTTAAACAAAACTAGTCAACAGAAACTGATCCAACATAAAGTTAAAGACAGACAGATCTTGGCTAATATAATAGAGTACTTGAATACCCAACATAAACTTCGTAATAAATGACTGCAAGCTTTTCATAGCACAAAAAGCAGTATACCTCAATTTAGATATAAAAAAAAGGAAAATCACCAGAATGATTATGAAAATGAAAATGTCATTTACTTAAAGACAGTCTCAATCACCTTGCGGCAGTAATTTCCAACCAAACTGTCAGGCACGACAATGGCGAGACATCAGGGAAACATGAAGCAACCATTGCCAATATTGACCAGGACAACTCTTTTGCTTTCATCAAGAGAGCTTCTCCAGGATTTTTTTGCTTCTCACACTCTGCTAATATTTGGAAGAGTTCAACGGGAAGACAAGTGTTTTCATCTGGAAAGATTGCTTCACCTCCTTTCCCCAGTATATCTGGAAATGATGCAGAGCTTGCCTTTTTCTTTGACTGCATTCCTCTCAAAACTGTCAACATATGAACTCTGAGACGGGGATCACCAAACTCCTTTGATGCCTAGCATTCACAATCACAGATTAAAAGTGGAAAGGTTTCGGTTTGATAAAGCTAGTACAGTTTAAACTTTGTGATATGAATTAGAATAGGAAACAAGAATCACCACTTGGACTACTGTATCAAATGAATATCCTCCAATCTGAGCTTCAGACAAAAATTCAACCTGACAGGAGCGAAAAAAGAATCGTAAGACTATAGTCCAAGGAGTTAAAAAAAAAGCAGAAAAGAAATTAGAAAATACCCAGTCATTATCTCTAGCTAATACAGCAAGATACTTTGTACTCAGGGGAAGCTGGTGCATCCTACAAAAGTTTGTTACCAAAGTCCAGTGCTGGCTAGCAGCCTTTCGTTGAGCCCTTAACTCAGATCCATCACCATTTCCACTTAACAGCCAAGACCCATATGAATTTCCATCAACCAACCGTGGAAGGCTTGCCTTTTCCAAATGGTACAAGACAAGCGTAAGAGCTCGTGAAGGTTGTCTACTTGAAGCTCTTGCCTCAGTAGCAATTACTGGAGAGTCCTTGTGTAAATATTCATCAGCTAAAGCTCGAGCAAGAGATTCTGTCACATCACCTTCATGGGATCTTGCATGAAACACAGATCCCTTAGGTGACAATTGCTTTAGATTTTCATTATGTTCACTTGATTTGTAGAAAGAAGATATTCGCTTTAGCACAGCAATATCAATCCGCATCATACTGGCTGACAAACCACAAAGCTCCAAAAGAAAATCACACGAAGCAACAAGCATAGAATCCTCAAAATGCATAATAGCAAGTGGTAAAACCTGAAAATTCAAGCAATACAATTTTAGTCTACCATTTAAAATTTCCGAAGAGAGCTGTATTTTGGTAATATTCATGAAAACCAATTTTGAAAACCAGGCAAAGTGCCAATGATGTTACACATTAGGATCTACATTGCAGGATGTCCAACATCAACATCATGAGAAAATCATAAGTTGCAACATAAAACAGATAGAAGATCAAATGAATAGAGTTGAAGATATAAACCATTCATATCCTTTCATCCACCAACTTAACCTTTTAGGTTGAATTGGCTCTTATTTGAACATAGTCATCCCCACTCTTCATAATTATATCAAATTTTAGCACAAGATTTAGTGTAGCTCTTGCAAAAGCATGTTAGATATATAAAACCATTCATAAGCTTTCATGTAATAGCTTTAAGCTTTTAGATTGAGCCAGTTCTACGAATAGATTCATTTGGAAATTGGAAGCATATCTTGGGAATAATGTCAAAACAAATTTTGTATTTATCATCAAGTGAAGATATTTTTTTTTCTAGTCACAAACAAAGCATTTTTCAACATTACTCAGTGCATTGATATGTTTTGATTTTATCTGTCATGCAAGTATATAGCCAGAAAATTTATTTCAAAAGGGGAAAAAAAAAAAAGGCTCACAGATGAAACGAGAGCCTCTTCGCTTTGTCCAAGCGGTGAAAGAAGTGTCTGAACATCTGATTGAATGTTAGCTTGTCCATGAGCCAAAGCACTGGCTTCCTCTTCTGACTTCATATTTTGAACTCTATGACCAAGAATTTGGTTGAAAGCTGCCAAAGCTCGTCCACGATGCAAATGGTGCTCAAGTCCAAGGCCATTTTCCTGAAAAATTAATTAAAATTACTATACGATACAAAAATATCCAGTTACTCAATTATAATGGCAAACAGGAGTGTTTGTTTGCAACCCAACATAACTGTCAGAAAATTTGTAGCAAGAAACATAGAAAAAAAAAAATACTAGACGGCCAAAAAATAATTGGCAAAATGAGCTGACATTCATTGTAATTGATTTTTGGATGGATGGGGGTGATCCCTAGCACTTTGACTTATCAAAAAACTACCCTTGATTCATGACAAATTCAGGTTGAATTCTGTCAATTTTTTTCCTGCCTAAGGAGTGCCTTTCAGGTTTGGGTGAGGCATGCCTCTAGCATCTTATTACTAAGGGTGCATTTGGTACGTATGAGGTAAAAATGGACACATGAACCTAATTCGTGAAAAATTCTCCCCCCATTTTTACCACCATACCAAACACACCCTAAGCTAATTACGCATTTGGTTAGGGTAAAAACTGTCCAGGTCAAATGGTTCCTATAAAAAAAATTTAGTAAAACCAAAGTTTTGACCAGGTCCTCACACAGGATGATTCAATTAAAAGATTGAACCAGCCAGGTGGCTGTTTTTCTGGTTGAACTAACCGAGTCAATTGGATTTCTATAACTAAGTGTAACCGAAGTCTGGGTGTCAGTAAAATTGCAAATAGCATATAGCTAAACAAGATTTAGGCAGTAAAATACTAGAAACAAAATCAAACAAATGAGGTGAGTTGGACAACAGATCGTCAGAGAAAAAGAATTAAGTTAAATGTACATACCTCAAGTATAGGACCGTGCAGTTCTTCTTCAATGTGTCTATGGATAGTTGCCTCCCAGGATATTGCACTTATCTCAGCATGCACATCAGCATTTATGAATAGATCAATGTCTCTGTGAAGCAAAGTTTCCCCCGTAGGAAACCCTGAAAATGATTGGCATCCAATAGGACCCTGTAAAATAACCAAAACTACATAATTTTGATCCCATACATAAACAGGAACTGTGTTTGTCTGCAACAACATGCAAGCTACATAACAGAGAGAGCAAGGTATTTCATATTTCACAGTTACACAATTTCAAAACAAGACAACGCCAGAGAACATAAATGCATATTAAAGCATCAATGAGAGTGTGACCATGTATATATCCCTTTTTTTTCCCTCCAGACAAACACAAAAATAAACAAACAAAAAGGCATAGCAAAAGATTAGTGATGAAGCTATCAGCCTGTCACTAACACGACATCTAAAGCATGATGTTCTCTTAAAAGAAAGAATATCAGACAGCCATAATTTGAACTGATTTAAGAAAGACAAAATTGTATAGAGAAGGTAGCAAAGGAATTTGGTCAGTCAAAGAGGAGAATGAAACAGACCTGTACGTAAAGCTGTATCAATCTCCGTATGGGCTTGGGAAACCAGCATGGAAGCATTTGTAGAAGTGAAGTATCACGTCCAGTAGAGAAAAAGATGTCATCGCGCCAACTAAGATAGTCCGATAAAGCTGCATTGCAAAATTGTGATAGACAGAAATTGATGCCAGGGAGAAAGAGTTAGTCCAAGTGCCTAAGTACTGAGGATAAGGGGGTGTGGGGAGGGGTTACCCAACAAATGAGGTTAATAGCTAACCAGTTTTTGCTTTAGGGACCAACAAGCCCACTGTATCTGATCCAAGACATGCCCCTACAAGCGTGCGCCATAATGTGGGGAACCGTTGCAAAGTTGGCCTAAGGTTCTCCAATGTGCACTGGGCAGAGGAATTACTATGCCTATTTACAGCACCGCTGTTTAAACAGCTTTGAATTGGCACAGCAGCATGCATCAGGGTTGCTAGAGCTGCCATTTCTCCCCCGCCTTCAGCAATGTCATCAACAGTTTGAATTATTTCATCTACGTCCAGAACACTGAGGTCACTTCTAGGAACTAAATTATGTGACATTATTGAACGAGCATTGGCAAATGAGGCTTCGTACTCACACCCCTTAACTCTAGATAAGAGCAGCCATCTAGCCCATTGACAATCAACCTGTAGAGATGCAATGCATCAAGTGACAACAAGCAATAGATATAACGCACATTATAAGAAATTTTATCACATAAGACCTTTAAGTATAACAAAAAACATATACACACTAATCTCAGTGTCATAACCAAAAGGAGAAAGTTAAGCACAATTACATGAAAGGTATAGTGAAAAAAAAAACTAACAGATGCTAACCAAAAAATTAATTGCAAATATCTTCTGTTACATGTGCACTATCCATAATACATGACAAAGCCTCAATGCCAAACATTAGATACTTCGTAATCTAGCATCATGCTTCCCATTTATTTACAGCTCAGCAAATGGAAAAATGTAGAAGGGTTTGAAAGGTGTTGCGGAATCAATACATTCTCTTGGCATTACACACTAAAGCTTCCCACTCGTGAAGGGGAAGAAAAGAGTAAACATGGAACAATGCAGGATTATTAACTGCCAGAAGTTTTAAATGTTATTCTAATTGGGGAATAAAGATTCCACAAGAAATGCCATTGAGATCAATACAGTTTACTTCTCGAAGCAAAGCCATTTCAATAAATATAATTTTTTTTGAAGACCATAGGTTGAATAAAACAATAATGAATTGGAGATAAGGGATACTGCACAGATCTCCAGAATTAAAGCCTCATAACAGTAACAAAAAATGGATAAAAAACATCAGAGTTATTGTTTTACCAATGAAGAACATATACAACTCTGGTGTTAAAGAGAAAGAGGGTACCAACATCTTCTCTACCGCTCAGTGCTATATAGGCTAGTGCCATGCTGTAGGTCTGCACAAACATACGGATCTTTTCCCTCATAATTGTGCTATGTGTGGTGCTTGTTCTTCCTCATCTATTAACATTTTCCATTTGTAGTCTCTCAAAATAAATATTTTTTGGTCTTTTGGTGAAGGTTGGGTGTGCAGTAGGTCATTAAACAAAATTTTGTTAACAAACTTTAGTGGTTTTAGTAGAATTTAAAAAGACAAGTTATATATGAGCAACTTTGCTGCTTAGATGTTTTCTTTGAGTCTAGTGCTTTATTTTCCATTTTTTGCTATCAAGGATCCCTTGCCATCCACATACCATGTACCATACTACACTTTGTGCTGATGAATTCCTTCTTTTACCAAAAAAAAGAGAGAAAACAATTACATGCATTTGTCACTAAACTTGCACAAATGATATCATAGTAACAAAAATTTGGAAAGCAAACAAAATATATAAAACAACAGAACCTACAAATTTCTGTGCATCATACAGCACATACTACCCTAGTGATTCGAAATAAGGACAGAACAAGCAATCAGAATAGATCAATCACAAATAATAATAACACTCAATGGACACAATGAAACTTACCACAGTTTCCTGTAATGCATAAAGTGAATCATGATCAAGGACCAAACCATGACGGTCAAGGTAAAGATCCAAAAGATTAGGCAAGTTATACTGTGCACAGTGATGTACAAACATTTTGTGCATAGCTTGTACAGCTCCATCTCTATCTGATAAGGTCTCAATAAGATCATCACCCAACAATATCTTATCTTGATGTGATATGAAACCCAATCGAGCTAGAAGAGCTACCATTTCCATTGTTCCTTCCCAATATTCCTTCAAAAATATAAATCTTTTTGCAAGCTTTTCCTCCAAAAGCATTCTCAACCACCCAAAGCATAAATCAGGTGAAAACCTAAATATTTGGACATGCGGAACTTCCATGCATACAGAATCCAATTCTTCAAAGGAGCATAAGAAATTTCCATAATTAGAAGCCTTCATATTGCATCCTAAAGACAAAGAAGATGGCTGTAAAACATCCAAATTAAGTTGAAGGCTTCCAGTAGATAGGGCATATGTGGGCATCAAGTCCAGTAGTCTAGAGACTTCCTTCCAATGATTACGGCACACGTGATATTCAAGTTGTGATTCCCACAGTAAAGAAATGCCTGAAGGAAATGATTGATTCAATATCATCTGCACACAAAGATGAATTAATAATGCAACAGAATTACTAATAAGATGACTTTAGTATTTAAAAAATGTAGAGTCCCCCCCCCCCTTTCTGAAAGAAGAAAAATACAAAGATATGAGGATAAGCTGCACTCTCTTAAGTCTTGCATTGGTTAGGGACACGGCCATGATAGCCTGCTTGGGCACTCCTCTACCCCAAGAGCTAGGCTCACTCAACTTTAAAATTGTATCAAAATCTATCCTGTGTTCCATATTGGGGCACCCGCAAATATCTAGTCATGCAAACTTCACGCTCCAGATGTCTAGTTTTGAGTTCTGAGCGTGAGGGGGGTTGTTAAGTTCCACATTGCTTAGGGCTATGGTTTTATAATGGCTTGGGAAATCCTCTCCCCACAAGCCAGATTTTAGATTTAGTTAGGCCCACTCAATTCTAAGATGAAAATAGCTAAAACAAAAAGTACAAAAAACCCTCAAGAATACCATCTAGAAGGGTCTAAAGTCCTTATTCTCCTAGCTAGAATAATGGAAAGATTGACATTTTCCAGGAGCAATAGGAGAGATTGTAATTCTTGAATACTTCTATTATTAAGATTTCTAAATAAATGAAAATTCCAGGAGATAACTTCACTTTCGACAGAACAAAAACAACTAATTGGAGCATTAAGCAAAGAATAAAGGCTAAATAGGTGTGGCAAGGCTGCCAAAGAAGGTGCCACTGACCCAAATAGTAACTAAAAAGCAGAACCATGAATTCATACATTACTAAGGGGGTAGCAAATTAATGTAACATGAAAACATAACTTGGGCATCTCAAAAGCAATCTCATAAAGGTGCAAGTATTTCAAGAAACAAATAGCGAAATAAGAAGTTCAATGTTTATGAGGCATATCAAATGCAAATTCCTTGTAAGGCATAAACACTTTTGCTTCCAATCTGATTCAGCAGAAATAGTGCACTGATAAGAGTCCAATTTTAAAAAATTCATCCAGAATCCTTCACTCCCAATCTTTCTTTTATTTAGGACATAACAAGCAAATTGGTTTAAAATCCAACAGCAAGTGTGTTCAAGGTAGAGTGGTGACCAATCATCATTGGTATCATTAAAATTCAGTGACAAAAATGAAAATCATCGACACAAACAAAAACAGAGAAGCAACTTACCCGATCAACAGTTCTTTGCTCCCAGGCATCAAACCAGACAGCAGCAGCAGCCCAATATCCAAGATGAGCATCATCTTCGTCAACTTCCAAAGCAGATGAACTTTCGTTGATATCCATCCAGGAATCCAGAACAATTCCATCAATCTCACCACATTCAATGACAAGGCTATCAAATGAATCGTTATGCAAGAGCTTCAATCTATTTTCTACTGGCAAAACAGAGTCTGGTGAAACACTGGTATCTTTCAGCTGGCCATGGTATGTTTTCCAGAAGTTACTGCTAGGGTAGAGATTCTTCTCATACACATGCACAGGAACAGATATGATCGCAAGTCTCAGCTCATAGAAATTTCTCTATCCAGTATTTAAACTGCACTACATTTGACCACAAAGATAAATAAATTCCACATACCTCAATCAGTGACATGTCTTCCAATATCTTCCACTCATATGGTCCTAGATAACCATATTTTTTCAGCTCCTCAGCAATCTGGGCTCGTAGAGATCTCCTTACAGTGCCAAACAAAAGTTGCTTGAGACAGGATTCAATGTTCTCTCCAAGTCGTTGAAGTGTTGAAACAGCAAGTTCAGTTTCACCCTGTACAATCACATGATTAGTCAACTTGTTCTTTTCATTAGGACAGCTACTACAAATTTAAGCAAATTACCTTCAAAAATAAGTCATAAGCAACAACTCTGCCAATGTCACGAACTTCAGTAAAAGTATCATGAGGCTCTTTGTCAGCAACAAAATCTTCCAATTTATGAAGATGCAGTTGAAGAACTGCCAAAGGAAGACGACCAGAGAGCAGAGCATCTTTAACCACAGTTTTCAGGTCCAGATTATCTACCTTCCAGCGTGCCATCATCTCTTTTGGATTTTCCACAGGCAAAACATGAGATACTTCACCAAACTCTTCTGAGACCAAATGGGATTTGGAATCAACAGGCACCAGTGCAAGGTTTTCATTATTGTCACTGCCTGCTGCAGGTAGAGGAAAAGAAAGCTCGTGTTGGTTCAACATATCCAATGACACTAAATCTGAAGGAAGACCTGAAAGTCGGGATTCTTCCTGCAACATTTCAATATTCAGTAAAGATGAATCTTCTCCAATGCCAGCCTGTAATTTAGCAATAAGATAGTATTTAATTTTCAGGAAAAACAATGCAATCAATTTAAACAGTAGTCCAAGAAACAGAACCATTGAGAAACATACCAATCCTTGACTGACCCTTTGGAATTTCGACCTAAGCCTACATTGAAGGTTTCGTATGATCTCCAAGAAATGAGCCATCTCACGAAGTTTTCGAGCAAAATCCACTTCAGTTTGTAGTTTAACTGGTTCAATAGGAGGAAGAGAAAGTAATCCTGTTTTGTTAAGGCCCTCTGCAATGCTCGTATCTCTTTTATGTTGTAGCAATCCATATTTACGAAGCATCTTGGTTGCAAAGCAAGTAGCCAACGCAAGAAGCCTAAAGATGTTGACCACAAAAACACAATACCATATGGCAGAATAGAAAAGTTAAATCCAAAAAAAAATTGGCCATGCATACTATCCATTTTTCATAAATATTTCTTTTTCTATTTCACAATGTACAGCACTAGAGGAAAAGGCACAAGACATTTAACAGAATACGAGCAAGAAAGAGAGCTTGGTTAATTAGTGGATGGATGTAAAATTACCTAATTTCAGTTTCCTCATCCAATGTAGCTGTCTTAAAGAAACTAGCCATAAGAATATTCAAGTAGCTCCTAAACTGGAAATACTTATACTAACACTTTTTTTTTTTTAAAAAAAAATCCTTAAAAAAGTGATATACATGTACCTATCCTATCAAAAGATAAAGGACCAATGTGTGCCACGAATAACTATGGAGAACCAAAATGGACATTTATCTATATATTTAGCACAAATGACATAATGTCTAACAAGTAGCAAATAGGTATGTATTATAGATGATAAAGAGCTTAAAATATAGGTAGGAGATGCGATGAACAAACAAAATTTACCTTGAAGCAGCAGAAGTTTCACTATCATTGCCACTTCTATTAACTATAAGAAAAACTGCAGCAAAAAGCAATCTCAAAATCCCCTCTTCCGCTAGATTCACATCCACAAGCATTTCCAAAGATCTGTTCATCAATAAAACTGGAAAGTGAATTTCATTAGATAATATTTGCTGAAAAATAAACCTAAATACTACATAAGCACATTAATGTAATCCATCTTAACTACTTCACTTCCACTAAACCAGTTTAATAAACAAGACAATATATTGCAGTTTAATACTGCAGATAAAATACTAAATTTAATGCTAAGTAACTAGGGCAAAATGTCTACCAAAAAGAAATAAGCACCCTTCCACACAATAGTGACACTTCACCCTATGAATATTTTCTTCGTAAATTCTACAGTTTCTGAAAAGCACTATGCCCCCATGAAACAATGTTATGCACAGCATCCATGGATGCATTGCATGGCAACAGAGCCCAAAACTGCCAGTTCAACTGATGGAACTGGATCAAAGAAAAAGAAAAAGAACAGAGAAGAGCAAAAACAGTGTATATTCCTCAAGGAACTCTTGGCCAACGTGGCTCAAGATCCTCAAATCAGCAGGAACAGTATACAAACCCTAATTCAAGAGTGGGATTTCAAACTCTCCCAATGACTTCCTCAATAATCAAGAATCCTTATTGACTGCACAACTAGTCTCCTAACTAACTTTCCCGCTCTCTCTATTCTATTACATTTGCTCCTTGGGCTTCTCGGCCCCTAACACATAATTTCTTAACTAGAGGGCCTCTCTACCATCAAGACAAAAGAAATATGTAAGAACTGGTACCAATGGAAAAGCTTGCTGAAATGTTGCGGATTTTATTTAATTGTGCAGAAATTCCAATAGGGAATTTCTGTGTCAGAACCGAAACAGAATGGCCAAAAGGCTGAAAAAATAATAAATGAAAAATAGAAATAATCTGGGAATTTAGGATCCCTTGGTCCTCCTAGTCCACTCAAGTCCTGAAATGAATTTGTCCTTCCCCATGATCTCACTTATAATAATCCATGGGAGGGAATCAAGGAACTAAGCATTATTTTCTCCTAAAAATCCTCCCTTCCTAATTTGTCTCAACTAATTTATTCTTTCCTAACAAATCCTGATTTGTCTCTAACAAATCAAATTTTATTCCCTCCTAATCTGCTCTTATTTCTTCTAGAATAGTGATGCGGAAAAGGAATTATTTCCTTTCCATTTCGGTTAGAAGTTGGGTCTGTAACAAAATATAATCAAGACTGCAATGTTTAAATTTTGGCTTACCTTTCTATTTCATCAAATTTCAAGTAGTCCAATGCTATTTGTAACTGACGAATACGAGAAACTTTGATGTCCCATCCTGAAAAAGAAATAAATAAATAATCATGCACCTAAAATTTTACTTATGAAATTCTAAACTCCGCTTCATTATGCAAACTTGTCCAATTTTTAAACCAAAAAAATATATCTCATCCAAAGTTTTATCCTACTTTGTAATCAGTGGTATTCTACTTTAATAGACATTAGACAATCATATGGTTTCTGCACTAAAAGAAATAGTAAGCCTAGTGCACAAGGCTCCCCACCTAGTGGGACTTGGGGAGGGTAGATGAACACAACCTTACCCCAAAGCGAAAAGAATATTTCCAAGATTTCAACCCGTGATCTCCAGAAATAATATTAATAATAAAAAATTTAAAATAATTAAAATAGAAGTAGTTTTGGCAACAAAGACAATAGAAGGTAAACCACTAAAAGTGGCAATTCAGGACAAATAGATTAGCGTTGTTCCAGATGAGGAAGCAAACAACAATAATGCATGTTATCACAACCAGTTCACGAGCACTAAAACTTCCTTACACACCAAAATATCACGGTTTAAGAGATTGATGAAGAATCCTTTGACAACAAAAGTTGGTCGACAATACACAGCTGATCATCATCATACAGAAAAAGAAACAACAAGCAACTTTCTCCAGAAGTAGGAACAGAATGTATCATAAAAACAAATTTTTATTAGATATCTACATCTTTAAAAACAAATACAAAAAAAATCCTAAGGAATTAGGCTAAAAATCCTCCTACTTACCCTAAAAAGCAAATATTAAATTTCAGTTCCCAAGATATAAATGCTTCAGCTTGTTCATTAAAAGCTAGGATTTTTTAACTAATTAGGAGAATTTATTTGAAGGATACACATTACAAAAAAAAAGGAAACAATAGAACTATCAAGTCCCTCTGCATGTCTGCCAATGTAACTTTTAAGAAGCTAGGTCTGTTGTGGGAAAGGAATGTATTTGTGGCCTATACTATACATGGTCAGGGAAGTTTCCCTATCTCATATGCGAGAAATTGGAAAGATTTACTTACTGATGAGAATTTTTGTTTTTACTGTATTTTAATTTATATTTGGGCCTGCTCAAATGATGCTTCTTCCAGACAAATCTTACTTCACAATTGAACTAAAAACTGCCACTGGCCCGACTGAATACCTTCTAGGGGAACCCATAAGTACACCATGAACAAAATTACACAAGCGAACTAAATAAACTTGTCTATCCGACATATATACATACATATATACCTGTAGACATATACATATACACACACATATTTTGTATGTGTGTATATACTCACACGCATGCATATGCAATGGCATTGTGGGAGATTATAAAATGATTCTTTTGGTAACACTCACCATTTTCTAAACACAATCGATCTGCCTCTTCTGTGCCTTCATACAACAGAACTCTGTCCAAAATTTCAACTTTCCAAGGAGAAAACCTTTTGGTTGGTTCTTTTGTTTCCACATTGTCTTTTACTAGATCTGAAATCCTTACACCCTCGCTTGATTGGCGATAACCAATGTACTCAACAGGAAGAAAATTTGATGAAATTGAAATGGAGGGAAGATACACCGATAGACCACCTTCTCTAACAATATAAAAACAACCTTGGGATATGCAACCAATTGCTTCTCCAATAAAAGCTTCTTCTTTTCCATTAAAATGGTATAAATCATATCTACTGTCTATGAAGTTGTCATCATGGACATCTAACTTCACTTGCAGATTGAAATGGACAAGTGAAGAACCACCTTGATACTTTACACAATTCCCTTTAGAGAGAATAGTAATTCCCAAAGGAGAAAAACAAATGGAATCTTCCTCACACACTCTAAAACTGGGAAGGAATATCTTTCTAATAACAGGCGACTTCACATCAGAGCCAGGAAATTTGCGATCATTAGTTGCTTTTGAAGCAGCAGAAAATCCACTTGGATAGGAGCCACCTAAGTCCCCCTTTTCTTTAAATGTACAGCCATCAATTTTCTGAAACACATTAGCTGCCACAGCGTTGTCTGGTAAAGAAACACTCCCATCTTTCATGTTCAAATCACTAGAATGAAAATAGACAGGCGAATTAGAGTATACCATTTGGCGATCTATGTCATAACCACCAACTCCCAAACCAACCAACATTCCTAGCCCAAATTGCTGACCATATGGAAGCAACTTCTCATATGAATAATTCTTGTCAGGCACATAATCACACAAGGAAATCACATAGATCACACCACACTCATCAACCACAGCCAAAAGGGAGGCATGCGAAGCAACAACTAACCTTTTGAATGATCTTCTAAAAGAATCACTATGCTGATCAGACAAATTAGCCTTAACGTCACACTCTTGCTTAATATCTGTACCACCACTCAAGGGAAACTTTTGTAAACTATTCATATCAAAATGAGGGTTAAGTCCACAAGCCTGTGAAGCATTTAAATGTGTCACAAGTTCACCAGACAATACTGCATAGAGAACAATCAACCCAGAAGAATTAAGACATACAAGAAGATTATCAGAAAATTGGAAATCCACCCACTCATATGCCAGACCTATGTTTATTCTTTCATCAAGCTTTGCCATTGAAACCCACTGAATACCCCAACAGTCTAACCTGGCAACAAGAAGTAAATTTCTGCTCCTTCCTCCTTGATTGTCATCACTAAAATTGACAGAATTGGGATGCATTAAGGTTAAAAAAAGTCCCACCAAACAATATGAAGCACTCGAGAACACTCTGGGGCATTCGTAGAACCCATTAATCTCGATACCAAATATATTGTTAAAACAATCAGACCTAGAACCAGCTCCATTCAAGCTCAAGCTTGAGAGGTCAGACACATCTTCTACTGACTCGGCTGGTTCCTTAATTTGGATTGATTTTTCCTTGCATATACAGTTCAGAGGTGGGTTACCATCAAATATGTTAAATGAAACCACTTCTGCAGTGCAAGGAAATTCTGTATTCTCGGGGAACTTGGTCCAGACACTACCGCCTAATTCGGTAGTTTCAACTTTAATGAAAAAAGACTCCAAGTATTGCTTAGCAGCAGAGCCTCTCAATGATTCAATTTCACCATCTCCACCAGTCCCATTGACATTCTGACCTCCAGAAACTTCATGACTAAGGCTGGAAGACTCTCCCACTTCCATATTTTCCGATAATATAGCAAAAGGCCGCCATTCCACCCACCTGCCTTGGCTAAAGTTACTCTCTACTGCAGCTTGAACCATTCCTCTGCCTTTGTTCAGTTTGGAAAAAGCATGGACAACCACCCCACATCTTCCAGACACAAATAGAAATTCTCTAAACGAAGCATTGCTGTGATGATCATAGCTGTCCCCGCAACGAGCCCAGGCCAACGAGTTGACATCACTAATGAATGGGTAAAAATTTGATCTTGAACATTTAATTTCAGCAGCATCAGTACCAATGTCAATTTCTGATCCTGAAGTGGAAGGCAAATCATTCACCAAATCTGATCTACTAGGCCTAGTGGATGCCTGCGAGGGAAGAGTTGATGATCCTGTATTGTGACTATCGTTATCATAGGCACTTTCCAGACCACTAGAATGTGACTCTCCTGCAAACAACAATGCACGTGCACATACCAGAACAGGTTAACAAAACAAATCAGAAACATCTGTATGCAAACAGCAGTCAACACCGTGATACAGGAAATTGCATTCACCCGCGTAGAATGGGCTATTGGGCATCCATGGCCAAACAGAAACTGTAACAAGAAGTAAGAAAAAAGTGGGGAAATCACCTTTAACCAGAGGAAGCAACAGAGCTTCCGTTTGATAAGAATGCAAAAGCAGTATCTCTCTGGTAGGAGAAAGAAAAGATTCGCGAAATTCCGAAAGCTTAAGTGGGATATCGGAGGGATCCCACTTATGCAACTGAAGTATAGCAGGATCTTCACTGCCCAAGGGCAAATCCATTCTGCTCCTGATTCAACCAAACATGATTGACTCAATAAAAAGGAAAAAGAAACCATAATTTCAAAAACAAAATAGATAAATAATAAGAACAGTTATGAAGTAACTAGTAGCTAGACTTCATAAAATTCTAAACACTTCATCAACATTCGAAACAACATCGTGATGATCTAACAAGGCTAGTAACACATGAAACTTGGATAAACGTAATTAAGTTATCTATTATCTATAACACGAAAAACGGTAGCAATAACAGGCTAAGTCAGTTTTCTACATCGTTTCCTCGATTACTATTTTTTTTAAAAAAAATCTGAAAAAGCGAAATCTGACGTTGAATCGAGCATACTGTGTAATCTGAAAAATGTCCAACCTCGAAACCAATCAGGATTCAATTATTTTAAACCAAAAGATTATAATCTAAAAAATAACCCAGAGTTGAAGGAGCATGAAAATTGAGGAGAACTCAGATACAAAATTCAATTGCATAAACGGAGTAAAAAAAACGATAAGGGAGATTTTGGAAACAGAACCTGGAGGCAGGGCGATGATTAAGAAATTGGAAGAAGAAATTGGCGGGGGATTGGTTGCATGGGAGAGAGAGAGAGAGAGAAAGAGTAGTGTGATGGAACAAAAGGGAGGGAGGAGGCGGTGATAGCTGGAGAATGAAATGATATGGTGCGCAGTGTAACAGGAAGGAAGGAACAGCTGCCTTGTCTTATTCTCTCTCCTCTTCGCTCCTTGATCCCCACTCCGTTTTCCACACCATTTTCATTTCACCTTTGCTTTTTTATCTTTTCTTATAGCGTTTAATCCCAACCATTCTTCATTTCAAGATTAATTAAAAGATTAAAGCTTTAAAAATATTATTATTATTATTATTATTATTATTATTCCCTATAAATATATAAAACTTTTTTTTCACTGATATCCATATATTGTCCTACGGATGGAGTTGATTCATTTAACTCAAGATGTGTGATTGTCGTTACAACATAAATTTTATTTTCTACCAAACCTTGAATCTCAAAATTCGTTTAGAAAATGGATAAGTGTAGGATTGTCAAATGAGTAAAGGTGAACATAGGTCGGGTCGTATCCGACTATGTTTTTGATCTGACCCAATTTTAGTAGGTTAGGTCAAATTTTATTTTTTTTGGATACCTGTTGAACTTGTGATTTGTTTGGATCTAGTTGGCGGGTGATCCGTCATTTTTTATAATAAAAATATATTTTTTAATTAAAAAATATATACATTATGTTTTGATGTATAAAATGATCTAAGGCAAAAAAAAAATTAAATCTAATAACAAAAAGAAAAAAATACTTTTTATTTTTTAATATATATAAAATAATAAAAATAATAAAACAAAATTGCGGATCGACAAGTCGGGTCAGTTTTGATAAGTTAGACCGTTCACCCAACCCAACACTAATAATGGGTCAAGCGGGTTCAACCCTTCTACCCGACCTAATCATACTCAAATGAGAGTCAGATCAGGTCGGCCCACTAAACACCTCTCAGCACAACCCGTTTAACTCATAGGATAAATGAATTTTTTTACTATTTGTGAACTGAGTTTTGTAAATTTAATTCATCTATTTAATGTGATAAACACGTTAATCCATGAGTTATACTTATTTTAACATTAAACAAGTGTGTCTACCACTCAATCAGCCTTATATTGGTTTAATATAAGTGGTTTATGTTTGGTTTTGTGTGTTGTAAAATTAATTTTAGATAGAACTAATTTTAATTAAAAGTGATTTATACTTAGTAATTTTGTCATAAAGTGATTTAGACAAAATTAATATTATTTGAACACACGTTAAAAATATATTAAAAGTAAAATATAAATAAAAAAGCATGAACTTTGTGTCATTGCTAAAATTGCCCTCGACCAACATTGGCTGAAGGCAATGTTGAAAAATTACAGCTACAATAATCCCAAAAGGAATGTGTTAACAAGAAGGCACATTCCCTTTTTCCGTTTGTGGTGCATTACCTTAAAACCTTAAAAAAAAAAAAAACAAAAAAGAGCCGAAGGGATCTTTACGGGCCGAACTATTTCAAGTTGAGCCCAAAAGAAGCCCGTTTAAAAGCTCCTAGTGCCCACCCACTCCATTAATGGATATGGACCTTGGTTCTTCTCTCTCTCAGTTTCTTCTCAATACAGATACGACATTGATATGGGTATAGCGATTGTGTTAGGTTTTCATTCTTTCATTGCTCTTTGCACTTTCTAGTTATTATGGGCTTAATTTCTCTTTACCTTTCAATTTTATTTCTTTACCATGTTCTCGTTGCTTAGCCATCATTAACAACGTTGTTACTTTCTACATAACCATCAGAGTCGATGACTCGATTGCGTGTCAAATTACTCCTTTAATTCCCCCACTTAAACTAATAGTAATAATCAGATAATAATATATAGAATGAGAGGGATCTAGAATGGGCAATAATGTCACAACCTCAACAATAATTTAATTGGAGTTAGTCCTTTAATTAGCAACGTAAACTATATTCATTGTCCCAACTGAGAAAAACAAAACAAAACAAAACAAAACGTTGAACCTGGAAACTAAGTGCTTACTAATTAGACCACTTATTATGTGATAAAGAATAATGATACGCGCGTCAACAGATTCCATTATAGTATCATCTAATAATGTTTATGAGAGTATTATGATATGGGAGTGGAAAATGTTAGGTAACTGGTCAAAATAAGCAAAACAGCTTAACGTAATAATGTACCAGCTGGATGTGTAAATAATAATAATAATAATAATAATGTACTATTTTATCCAAAGTTATTTATCAAATAATTTAAAGCTTAACACGTCAAAAATAAATCAAGCGTGCATATTAAAAGTTTGTTTGATCAAGTTAGACTAAGGATACGTTATTAGATGTTCCAATCGAAATTAATCTCACACGTATAAATATATATATAGTGACACCCTCTCTATCAAATAAATATTGGTTCCGCTATTTATACACGACAAAAATTGACACATTGTGTGTACGAGATACAGAAACAAACATTATCAAACATATTTATATTAAACATACATGTGTCCGTGTACACATAAATGGTCAATGATAATGTTTATTTATCTGTTTTGTAATGTTTATTTCTCTGCGTAGTGTGCACAATATGTCACTTTTGTGATATACAAATATTATTTTTTAATA
The DNA here is from genome assembly GCA_003254905.1 of Nissolia schottii. NCBI lineage: Eukaryota > Viridiplantae > Streptophyta > Magnoliopsida > Fabales > Fabaceae > Nissolia > Nissolia schottii. The sequence goes on along the minus strand of QANU01036045.1, from coordinate 167,733 downwards.
TATATATACATATATATATATATACATATATATATATATATATATAGTGACACCTTGTGTGGAAGAAGAAAAAATCCATTGAATAATATTAATTTAAGTACGTTTATTACAATGGGGGACTAATAAAGGCAACACAATTGATAAATCGCTAAATTTCTTAAATATTTGATCAAGTGTTTGATTCCTGTCAGCGAGTGGTGTGTATGAAACATATTTTGTTGGGAGAAGCATACTTATTTCATTTCTTTGATCTTGAAATTTTGAAAGGGAATTAATCACTTTCAGCCGTAAACAAGACACCTTCTTAACAATAAAAAAAAAAAAAACCAATAGGTGAAAATATAAGCACACTATCTGCTTGAATTAAATTTTTATTTTTGTTATTGGTGGTTACTTTCATGGCTGCTAGACATTTCTTAATTAATTTGTTCACAGAACAATGTGATTCAATCCGGTTTGTTTGTACAATGTCAAAGCTAATTATGCCGAATATAATTGCCTAGTTAGAAAATCTCAATCGTAGTGTAGCTAGCTAGTAATGGCAAACATAAGTAATAATAATGAAGACTTTTTACGGGCTGAAAAATTATCTTTTAGGGTAGGGTCTTTATTTCATAACCTAATTATGCTCAGTACCAAAAGAAATTATGATGGATGTATAGAAAGTTTTACAATTTCTTGGCAAACATATATACAAAGGAAAGAACATAATAAAAAGCATTAAATTGGTGATAGCTTACTAGAAAACATAGTTAAGATGTCACTTTCTAGGCCAACGGTTGGCGTATGATAAAATAACGTAAAAAAGTTAAAAGATGTAAACTATGATTACTATTATTTGTGCGAATGAAATTGAAATATATAATTACTTTTGCTACATTGTATACAGTTGATTTTACATATGCATATGATTTCATATTTTCTAGAGAGACAGATATTGTGCCAACAAATACGCGCCAATGATGGGCCGTAGGGCCCAAAACCAAAAAATAGCTCGAAGCCTATAATGATTGATCCACAAATTAATTATTGAGGGGTCAATTATAAAAATATATTTACTTTTAATATATTATTATAAGTACATATATATATATATATATTTGTATTATTCCATTACATTAGGTTTAAAGCAATGAAAAGAAATCCAAAATCGGAGGAAATTCAAACTAATTAGTCAAGCAAAAAATATATCAATAGGTTAGATGTCACATCTTGATTCAAAACTTTTTAAAACATTAAATTTATTGGTCAGTCATCATAAATATATACTCTTACATTCACACTTAAAATATAACATATTAAAGTATCGATCCAATTACAATCTCGTACAATAATAAACAATCATGCTACGTGTACAACTTTGAAATCAGTTACCGTATTGCCAGCCCTCAAATTAATATGCCCAGCCCTACTACCTATATTTCTGAACCAATTGCTTCCACAACCACGTCCACTCCAGTACACGAACACATGCTCACACGCACAATAAAAAAGAAATGGTTCACGCTTAACACTATATATTAAAGGACCAAAACAATGAAATAAGTAGTGCACAAACATTTGAAACACTATGAAACAAACATATACAATATAAGTGTACAAACATATGAGCACAAATAACACTAAATACAAAAAGATCAAGCCAAAGAAATGAATAGTGTACAAACATTTAACATTAATGCACAAACAACACAAGCATATACAACGCAAGTGCACAAACATATTAACACTGAATATTAAAAGACCAAATCAACGGAATGAGTAGTATACAAACATTTGCAACACTATTGCACAAACATATACAACATAATTGCACAAACATATGAAACAATTAACACTACATAGTAAAGGACCAAAATAGGGGAAAGAGTAGTGCACAAACATTAGCCACACTAGTGCACAAACATAGTAACACAATTAACAATAAATACTAAAAGACCAAACCAAAGGAACATGTATTGCACAAACTTTAATTACCATATTGCACAATTAACATTTCAAACATAAATGCACAAACATAACATGTAATTAACATAAATTAGTATTTAAGAAAACAAAAAAAGATATGCATGTTGCACAAACTTCTACTATTATATTGCACAAACATGACAAAACGAAAATGCACAAACATATCACGTAATTAGATCAACAATTTGATTAATGAGCTAAACCTCGTTCATCACATCGATTTGATCAGGAGAATTCATTGGTGAATTTGGATCTCGAGTCAATTGATCACCATACTTGTTTGTTACCTCTATTTGATCTTCAGACTCTATTGATGAATCCAGAGCTCGGATAAGGTGATCAACACCAAAATCCATCAAAACGAATAAGATTGATAATGCTTATGTAAAAACGAAAGAACAATAATGAAAATCAAGAAGTACATGTGGATATTGAAAACGAAATGAGTGTTGCGTGAGCTGAGAGTTTAGCCGTTGCGTAAGAGTGAGTGATTGAGTGTGCAGTCGCGTGATGATTACGTTTTTCGGTTTTGACCATGAAATATATAAAGTATTAATTAATAGTCGTATATTATATAAAGTTTGCAATACGTTGATATATAAATGGTTATACATCAATTATTTTTAAATAATAAATAAAATATAAATTGATACAATATCTATCGTATGCACACAATTGTTTTTTTTCTTTTTCTTTCTAAAACTCAATATTGATACTTAACTTACTTGATAAGTACCATACATAGACGCCTACCTTTTTTTTGTTTTTTCGTGATATGAGAAAATGAGACAATTTAGTACTAGTACACAAATGCATAAGCAGTGCCCTCTCAGTCTCGTGAAATGAAAACACTACAGCAAGTGGACAAAGGTCTGGGTCTTACTCGGAGATGATGGCTGCATATATAGCAGTTAAATTCTTTGTGTGCTCCTAGTTCAGACTAGCGTGATATTGAATGTATTTTTAATTAAGAATCATGTTTTTTAAAAATTTAATATCATATTCACTCACACAATAATTTTTTTACCGTGTAATATAAATAATTTTTAAAATAAGATGATAAAAAATCAAACCCTTTACCTTTTAATTAAAGTGATTTTGATATCATTTCTCTAAAAAATTTACACATAAAATGACATTTTCAATTTAAGTGGTGGGTTATTTAAAATAAATACTCAAATGTAATTTTCTACGTGATCAATTCGTATTGATTCATATAATCTTAATCATCATTAAATATGATTTTAATAAGATTCACATTTCAATAAAATTTTACTATATAATGAATGATTAATGAGTTAACACAATGTATCGTAATATATGAGTACACAAATAACTTTTTTTTCATTTCTTAATTATATAACAAAAATGTTATTTGCATACCAAGATTGATATAGACATCAAATTTTTTTTTCACACACATTACATTAACACACTCACATCACACAAAATCTCTCTTTTCACACATTATAAAGCTTAAAGTCACATCATGTGATATAAACATGAATCTCATAATATGTAAGAAAAAATTTAATGTCTAATACAGTAGCATTGATATACATATAACCCTACTCATTATATAAGCTAAGATGGGTGGCATGGATATTATTAATCATGATGTCAGAGTAGTAATTAGTGTTGAAAAACTTGGATGACGCTGGCGCTAATAACACAGCAACACAGCTTGAAAGGTCAATTTCAGGACACTTGAAACGACCATTACATGATTCGCTGCTATATCTCACCTCATGTGTCTGTGTCTGTCTTTCACTTTATTCTCTTTTGCTGCTGCAGGGGAATGTGCAGAGAGAATAGAGCTTCTGAAGAACCTTTGAACTAGTTATGCAAACACAACCAGATGATGATTATAAGTTGTCTATATATTACCCAAACAAACCCTTATTTGGGGCATCGTTTTTTTCTCTCATGCTCCCACATATATATTAATTCTTTATAATTAGAACTGAAACATGGCGCCAGGACATAAAATTTATCTAGCATTATGGTAAAGATTTGAGAATTTTTGCATGATTACAAGACTAACACATTATAATTGAATATAAGATATAATATGAGTGAGTTTTATTATGTAAGGCCTAAAAATATTTGGTGAAACTCACAATAAATTAAAGTAGTATAATCTATTTTTATTATGTGTATTTAAATATGATGTGTTAGTCTCGTCAACTGATAAAAAAAATTTCTGCTCTCACATGATAGTGGAAAGACTAATCTTTTTTGATATGGTTCAATGAATATAAATAGGGATCCTTCTAATTATATTTTGTTCATACACGTAAAATTTATAATTGAACTTAAGATCACGTGATTAAAGAATTACTTAGACTAACGCCTCACATGATGACATTACAGGTCTATATGTGAAGATTAAAAGTTGCTTTCCACAGTTCGCATCTAATCTAAATATATGTAAAATACATTCCTTGTTTGAAAGTTAAACGTTACAACTAATTTTAAAAACTTAAGATCTTAACTGGTTTAAGCTTGTCCTTAGAAAACTGGTGAAGCTGTAGAATCGATGATTCTTATGGTCATAAAAGTTAAAATTTTCTCACTCCGTTTACTTTTTTAAAACATTTTTTTATAAAAACACAGTTTAAAAAATTATTTAATTGATATTAAGATAGAGAAAATATAAAATACATAGACAAAATTAACATTAAACAATAATTATTATAATTATTAAATGTTATAAGAAATATAGGAGATAATAATGATATACGTGTAAAAAGTATATTTAATATTTTTTAATCTAATCAAATGATAATTAATCTTTGACAATTTTTCTTTAAAAAAATGAGAAAAAAAATTGGCAGAGGGAGGGTCATTTTTACCAACTCAACAATCAATTGTAAGGATGGTAGTCGGAAAAATTAAAGTAGACCATCCGAATTTTCATCAATAATTAAGGGGGGAGAATTAAAAGTATAAGAATGGGTTACGAGAAATTTGGACTAACCAATATATAATTCGAAACTCTGATGAGTCCGAGAGCTTTAAAGATACATGAGCATGATAGTGGTGTTGATGATGATCTTGTTCGGGCAGAAGTGATGTTTGTAAAAATCACTCTAACGTTCAAGTTAGTATATGAATAATATAAGGTTAATATTAGAGAGATAGTATACTTCAAGCGAGAAAATTGTGACTAAATCATCATAAAATTAATTATGTCTTATGTACATAAATGTTCTCATAATATCCCATAAAAATTATGTGCCTTACACACCCTTCAACAGTGTGTTGTCACAAACTGTATTGTTACTGTAGGGCATGGGGCTGTATCTGGGCATGGCAGGATCTCATTACACTGATTTTATGAGAGAGAAAGAGAAAGAGAGAGACAGGATGTGGACAAGAAATGCACACCCACGCACACAGACAGACCACCACTTGAACCCGGAGGGGCATGGCCTCATCATTCCATTCACACTCCCGGATGATTGACATTTAATCTCCCCTCCATCACAATTCCATTTTCATTTTTATATTTTGTTTTGTTCTTTTGATTTTAAAGAGATACGTACTATTTAAAAAGAAAAGTTGAATTTTTTTGGTGTCCTTAGAGGTGAGCACACCATGTCCCCTCAACTTAAAGAATGCGATCTCATGTCTACTTAAATTTTTAGATAAAATATATATTAAAATTATTATGATCAAGATATTAAAAGTTTAATTTTTCATAACCTCCATTTTAAAATTTTTAAATGAGGGGAGAGCAAACAAGTTATGTTATTTGAATATATATATTCACAGTGCCCTAAAAAAACTGTGGTGTGGTATTTTTTTAATCAATTAAATTAAAAAATAATTAAATAAATTCATCTGTTTTCCCGCCTAAATATTATTATAAGTTTTACATTTAGATTCACTTATTTTTATTTATCTTAATTTAACTTTAAATCTAATTTATAAAATTTAATTATTTTTTCATAAAAATAACTATTTTAATATACAAATTCTTTATTTAGATTGAAAGGTTTAGCATTAAATTAAAAAAATTAATTTAATTTAAATATAATTCTTAAGTGAATAAAAAACTAATTTTTATTAGTTTTATATAAAAAAAATGTATCATTCCTCTCTTTTTTTAAGGCACCGCAACTTTTACCTGAGAAAAAAATTACACGTTACCACATACTTTTGCAATTGAGTGCCAAAGATTCAAATAACATTTTTTTTACCAAATAAATTCATTTATAAAAAAGTCTAATAGCCTTTATAAATTAAAAATGATATATTAGAATTAATGTTAATAAAATGTAAATATACTTTGTATTTTAAATTAATGGAAGATCTGTAGTTAATGGAAGATCTACTCATTATCTAAAGACTATTAATACCTATTCATTTTTTATATTAGACACTAATACGATAAGTGTTACAGATTAAATAATGCACTATTACTCATCCTTTCACACTTAATTTAAATATCATCATCATATATAAAACTCTCTATAAATGAAATATCACAAATGAGGAATAAACATACCACAAAGATGGGGAAAACATATCACAACGAGGAAAACAAAAGCACATCAAATGGAATAGTTATTGCACTAAAGTTAAGATTAGAGGCATTTATTAAATGAAAAATTATAAATAATGAAAACGCTAAAGTAGTGGGGTTGTCACTAAAAAAAAAAGGACAACAACTCCCGTAAAAACACAAAAAAAAAAAATGAATATCAAAAGAAGAAGAGAAAGGCGAAAAAAAAAAAGAATTAACACGTGATTTTTTTCCCCACAATTAACATAATTGATGACAAATAATATTTTTTACGTGGATGACAAACAAATCTACTACTACTAATTGGTTTGCAGTTGCACTCCTTCCGACTCAGGAATCAGAATGCAACTTTGTTAATCATGTGTTTTTGTGGCAAATATATGCTTCACATGTTGCAGTTTTCATAATTGGTACAATTAACTAACTTGCCGTTACTAATCATACTATGTCCCTAAGTTCAAAATGGCACTAATAAATATATAATACTTAAATCTAGTTGTTTTTCCACTTCAACCAACTTATTCATAACGCTAGTTATTAAGCTTTTGAAAGTTTATAGCTTCAAACTTAATTAACAGAAGTTTAATAGAGAACCATGTCAACGTAAGAAAATAGTTCTATCCCTGCTTCGTGTCCCAATTTTACTCTATCAATAAAAGATTGTCATAAAAGATTGTCCTATGCAGATTGTGAAAAGGAATATACATCATGCAAGAGCTGATTTTGGGAAGAATTATATGTAATATTGTATGATAGTATAATTATCAACGCATTAATCAGTGAGAAATACTTACAATTACATGCATATAGAGCATACAATTTTTCTTTTTTTGGGTACCATTAGGTTTAATTTTTAACACGTCAACAATGTGAATCAATATTACGAGTCACAGTATTTACGTATAAAAAAATCTAATGATACAAAGTAAAAAAAAAGGGTTTTACTCAAAAGAATATGAATAATTTTTAGCAGTTACTTTGTATAGAACTGCCGACGCAACAACTGTACAAGTACTTTTTTGCTTGATATGATTAAGAGTAACTAAATTACATAAGTTATACACAATTGTCACACATGCTTTTCCGTTTGAGCTTAACTAGAGAAACATACTTCATCTAATGTTCTATATTATCTTTTTAAAAATTTTAAGTTACTAATAAAAGGGAATAGAATCATTTTATATCTTAACATATTTTTTTGTGCAATAACTTTTTTAACTTAAAACATGGACATTACAATAATGTATAGATAAAATTTTAGACTATTTAATCATAAAAGTTATAATATTTTGATAAAGACAAAATCACTTAAAAGTTTAAGCTATTAAGTAAACTTTTATTTATATATATATATATATATATATATATATATATATATATATATATAATAGTTTGTGATTACGGTATACCTTGTACGCGAGTATGAATGATTTTACTATCAAATAGAAAAAAACGACTTTGGAAATATACATAGGTTAAAATAAAAAGGAAAAGCGAGACGAGGGAATTAATATAGGTGGTAATTTGAATGACATAATGGCCAGCTATAAGCAGAGACAAAATGAAATGATGTGTGTTTGCCACCCCTTCCTAATTTCCCCCATCTTACTTAGGGCTCAAACCAAAAAAGAAAAAAGCAGTTTCATTTTTATAATCCAAAGGGGATCTTGCTGTAGATGATGCAAGATATTATTCCCATGGTACGTATTCCTCTCTCACGTCATCACCACGTTAGCCTAACGCCATCAAAACCCCATTTCACACTAATTCTATATGCTTACAATTTTTCTTCTTATTAATTATCCTTAATCTACTGATCAGTTCTAATCAGATATAAGAGAAATTAAATAACCTTATTCAGCCGGAAATTACTTTTTAGATAATTTCGGGGAGTGTCTTTAAAAATAAAATACAATTTAAAAATTTTGTTTTTGAATATGCGGTTTCGAAAGTAATGTAATACAAAACATAGACAAAGACTTCTTTTGAGATTGCAATGCGACAGGAATACTTATTTTTTTGTGGTAAAATGCGATAGGAATAAATAGTAATAGTTAAGTAATATCCTTTACAAAGTGGCATTTCTATCAATATTGCATATTTAGGTTTTAATTAGCAATATATTTTAAATTGCAATACTTGAAAAATGTTAGCAACATTTTTACTAATATTATATTTAGGTTATGTTACTAACGAGTTTTAACATTATTTTTTCAATTTAGTAATATTTTGTAAATGTTAGTAAATTTCGATTATATTATAGTGTAGGATTTTTGAACTTCAATTTTTTTTATTTTATTTTATTTTTGACGAGAACCTCGATTTAACATCAAAGGATTAAAGTTCGTCCAAAGTCGTGGTCCACTTCTACAGCCATCAACTTTTTGGATGCAATATATATGTTAAATGCATTTTTTTTTTTGTTTTCTTATGATTATTTTTGTTCTTTTTAATTAGACGTCCCTTTATACATAGAAACAATATTGTTAAAATAAGATATTTAAGATATTGGTAAAATTAGTTAAAAGTAAGAAAATGTTAAGATTTTTTTCTTTTTTCAGAATATAAGGTTTTAGTAGCATCTTACTAAAAGCTAAAGCTATCATGCAAAACATGATGCACCTAAAAACAAAAGTATAATTAGTCACTTGCACTTTGATACTTATATGTATAATTTGTTCATGGATTCTAGTTACAATCATGTAGTAATATCTACTATAAGAATTCTTACTCAATAGCTACTGTTTTACACCATTCTTTAATTTCTACAAATGAAGTTCATCATTTTATGGTTAGTTAAACATCTTAATGAAGTACAAAAAGAGAACATAATTATTAAAATTGAATTGTGGCTAAATTATTATTAAAACGGTAGATAAACTATATGCTTTCAATGTGCCAGATCGGTCCACAAATTTTTAGGCATGGCAAAAAATATAAAGTTAACCATGATTGTTCACACTTAATTAAAATTCAAGAGAGATGATAACAATATTATAAGTTTGGTTTTGGAATTTGAGAAAAAAGGTAGGTGAATGTGGGGTTAGTTCGAGTTTAGAAAGTTTAAAAAGAGCAAAAGGGCATATGAGAAAGGCAATAAGCTTTTTTGGTGCAAAAAAGTCAAATGGGCAATCACCCACCATAATGATACTTCACCGTCGATGCAGAGAGGGTGTGATAGATATGCATCCATTATCTATCATCATTGTATTGATTTCTTTTATATATATATATATATGATCATAGATTTTTATAATAAAATGATCCAAAAAGAAACCCTAGAAAGTGATAGATATAAGTATCACCGGGCTTCTCTTTTTGCTCTTTTGTTATTTTGGAGATACTTTATGGTGAATTGATGAATATATGATCGATTATAATTTTCACTTATATTTGATTATGCACCTATTTCTATTATTGTGCACTCAACAGGTTTCACTTTTGCCCATATTATACAATTATTATCTACTGGGAAGTTGCATGGAAGTTTCATACAATTTTTTGAGGACATCGAGAATACAATTAACTTCTAGGTAATTGACTCACTTGATCAGTTTTTCACTATTACGTAGTATCATAACTTAGATTTGATTTATAAATCCTCTTATTAGTTGGTAGTTTGTAAATAATTGCTCAATAACTTTTGAACTAAAGAAAATCTTTTAATTTGACCTAAATTTTTAAGAAAATGATTTTTGTATCACTTAATATATGGCCAAACAACACAATAGAGGACGACGGAGAGAGAAAAAGATGGGGGCAAAAGCTATGATAGGCCTCATATTTTAGTAAGTGGGTACTTATCTGGTATGAAACAACAAAAATTGTAAGATATTCTTAAAACAAAAGATTTTACTTATTTTTCTCCATCAAATATTTTACACATTAACATCACAACTTATAATACTAGCTCACAATTAATGTTGATATATAAAATATCTAATAGAGCAGAAAAACTCTTACTTTCATCTAAAAATTACTTATAAAACAAACTGCTAAATTTTTATGAAATAAAGAAAATAAAAGAGAGAGAGAGAGTACAATCAACTTCTCTCATGAACCATTTTTGTCGTGTAATGTTGACCTCCATGCTACAGTGAAATCCCACTAACTTTGAAGGACATAAGAATTTCCAAGCTTTTTTATAAGACGATACAGTATCATCACTACTACTTGCAGCAAACTGCAGCGACCTTTTTTGATTGTATTGCAACTAAAGTCTCTCTTTCTTGGCTCATATATAACTTTCTACCACATTTTCCGCTTCCTTTTTTTTCAACATTTTCCGCTATTTAGCTCCCCCTGCCCCTCATTTTATTTTATCATATATATATATATATATATATATATCCTATATTCTTTTTTTTTTTTCAAGTAGTGATCACCATCGACAACTACTAATTATATTAAAGACTTACTAATCACTAAAATAAGTATTTCTTTCACAACAAAACTTCGTCCTTATCTATCATCAAAAATCAAACCCTCAATTAAATACTTAAAGAACTTAATTATCTATTTATTCATGTGCTGCGCTTTCTTGGCATATCATATATTCTTTTATGTCCATGTAGTAGTAGTTGGTTATTCACCCTAGGCTTGCTTCACATGTTTAGAATATACTCGATATATGACAAAGGCATTTAGAAAAATGAAAATTAACCACCTCCAAGGAAGAGAGAGAGAGAGAGAGAGAGAGGGGCAAATCAATCATAAAAGGGAAAGTTGGCTTTCGCAAACCCTATAAGTTAAGGTGTAATCTCCTCATCCCCATAGCTTAGAGAGAAACCACCCTCCATAATTTTTGCACTTTCCCCCTCTTTCTCTATACACACACAAAGATCATCGACAACAGCTTAATTTCTATCATAGAAGAATATATTCGCAATGATGTCAACAAGTTCTCTTAATCAAGGCTTGTTTGGTGAGCAGCAGCAGCAGCAGCAGCAAGATCAGATGGGATTCCTTCTTCCTCTACCAATCACAAACATGATGATATTCCCTCCTTTGGGTTGCAATAACCAACAACAACCACCCTTGAAACCCTCCTTCAACTCCATATTATCTCCTATTAATTCACTTGCATCTGAAGCCGATTCAGCATCAAACCTAACCGCAGAAACCCTACTCGCAACCACCACCACTGCTCATCACAATAAGTCAAGGCTTGACCTCTCTTCTTCTGCCTTTGGTGGAGCTCAATTCCTTTCCTTGAACAGATCCACCATAAATCCATGGTAATTAAAACCACCACATGCATGTTAATTCCCTTTTTTGTTTTGTAGTATTGATTACTTTAGTATGAAATATTAGTAATAAGTAGGATCGATAGTTAGTTAGTTTAGATCAAAGGTTATTAGATTCTTTGGGAAGCGTCAAATAAGACTGCGATTTGGTCGTTCATAAAATGGACATTTTAAATTGTAGTCTTAATTTCCACCGTCTGAAGTTGAAATATTATTTTAACAATGATCAGAGAATAGTTTTAATTGACTGATGTGTAATTTCTCGATTTTTCGGTAATGAGTGCGGTTCCATGATACCATGTTATTGAATTTTAGGGCATTGGGAGAAGTAAATGAATGCTTCATGAGCAGCAAAAGAATGAGTGATGACCACCACCACCATGTGGGGGTTTCTTCCATGAAGATGAAGAAAATCAAGGCAAGGAGGAAGGTGAGGGAGCCTAGGTTTTGCTTCAAGACCATGAGTGATGTGGATGTGTTGGACGATGGCTACAAGTGGAGGAAGTACGGACAGAAAGTGGTGAAGAACACACAGCATCCCAGGTACTCAATGTTTCTCTCTCTAGCTCCATCTTTTATTTTTTATTTTTGCTTTAATATTATTAAAAAAGTTTAATAGCTGGATTAGTTTTAAGACAAGAATAAATTGGAATTGATTCTGAAACTCTACAAATAAGAATATATATATTAATTTTGGCAGTTACTAACAGTCATTTTAAGCATTCTCACTTAAAAACTGATCATGCGCTAAAACATATTTGATTATCTGACTTGGATCAATTGGTTGTACTCCAATCCAACACATATACTTCATATATCCCTCTCTCATTATTGTTTTTTTTTTCAATCATAATTATAGATTTGTCTTTGATACTGGGTTTTGGGATGTTTTCCTGAGTAATGTATAGGGGATGACAACAATTATTAAAGAGATTAAAAAGCAAGGTTTCACTTTATGCCAAGTTTGAGTAAAACAAAAAAAGCATGCAAAAAGAGAATTTTGTTCGGGGGCCAAGATTGAAGATTTAAAAGAGCTAGTAATAATCATGGATGTCAGATATTGTTATAAGCATGTAAATATGTAACATAAACTCATTATTGTTTTTTTTTTCCTTACACACATTATCATCGGGGAGACGAAAAGTGATCATTTTTTCCCCTCAAATATATTTTACATCGCGTCTTAATGATTTTACAACGGAAAAGTGGAGCCATGCAAATATATATAAAGACAAATGTTTGGATCTTACTTTAGACACAAATGCCATATAAGTTTCGGTTTATGGATTTTGTTCAGGTGTTAATTTGAAACTACTATATTATTAAATATAAAAATTTATTCAATTATATCTGCCCATTTAAACTTTTGAAAGAGATGGATGATTCTTAATATGATATCAAAACTTCTACTAATTGAACGGGGATTACAATTATCTATAATTAATAATGTGTGTTTTAATTTGGTTACGATGCATGTGTGTAGGAGCTACTACCGTTGCACACAAGACAATTGTCGAGTGAAGAAACGCGTGGAGAGGTTAGCAGAGGATCCAAGGATGGTGATAACAACATATGAAGGGAGACATGCACATTCTCCATCCAATGACCTTGAAGACTCTCAAAGTCCATCTCAACTTAGCAACTTCTTCTGGTAGTAGTAATAATAGTGTTGTACAAGAAGAACATAATATATAAAAATTTGTGAATGTATATTGTTTGTTGATTTCTAAAGAAAATGGTGTGCTTGGTAGAGATGAAAATTGAGTATAGGTAGAGAGAGGAATTAATTAAGGAGTGAGAAATTGGCAATATATATATATATATATATATATATATTATTGCGTGCTCTTCTCCAATATTAATTATCCACTCCTCCCATTTTCATCACTTCCAAGCACACCATAAGAGTGTGGTTGATTTGTCTAGCTTTTATTATTATATACTAAGCATCTAATCTTGGTGTTAATTTCATAAAAAAAGAAAAAATTAACAGTCTGCGTTGACATTTGTAAAGTTGCCCTACTTTTAAGCTGGGCTTCTGCTTTTTTTTATTTTATTTTGGCATTTATATATATATATATATATATATATATATATATATATTTAGCATAACCTGATCCTGATAATCCATAATTAGTGCTCTAGAAGTACATAAAAAGATGTTATATATACTACTGATATGTAATATGGAGAAATTATTAAATTGTCCTCGAGTATTATATATACTTGACATTTTACATTTGATTAGTTGTAGAACCTACATTTTTATCTGAAATATTACTCTATTATTATATAAACCACAATCTATCTAATGTCTTGTAATCATACAATAACTGTGTGCACTTAGGTGAAGTTAGTATTCTTGCTGTGATTCATGAGAAATTCTCGGTTGTATATACCAAAGTCTAAAACCTCAAATATTTTTTATACGTAATTAATTATGACAACTAACTAGGTCACATATAACACTGTACCCCACACTTTCTTGGATTATACTATGTAGGTGTCCCATGCTTTCTAGTTGAGGTACAAAATAGGGACCCATGCATTCTCAAGACTTAAAAGTGGAATAAGGTTAAGAAGTTTACCGTGCGAATCTAGCTAAAACTAAGGAAGGGACAAAGTTTAGCGAAGTCTTCTTCGCACTTGCATGGAGTATTAATTGGAGTCTGAGAATATTCCTATTATATATTGTGAATCTGATAGCATAAACGAAATCTGAACTGAATTGTGCACAAGTTCTGAGCCAAGAGTTTTAACATACAGTTTTAGGTTATGTTTGGGAGAGTGGTGGGACGAGTGTATGGAAATGGAGATTTAAACTTAAATGAATTGTGTTTGAAAGTAATTAGGTAAGAGAGAGTAAACTGGTCACGGATCCAAAACCCTTATACCCTTCGGTCTAGTGGTCAAGGAAGGAAATATTGCTTGCCCCTTCCATTATTTCGTTTGCACCGAACAAGAGAGTAGCTTGTTCTTGTTCACACATTACCATGCCCTTCCCTTTTAAACTATTATTAGTCATTCTCTTTCATACTTTATAAAACTCTCAAACATAGCTTTAAGAAGAGTGCTATACTAATTTTATATGTTTCAAGAGGGAAGTTACGCGAAAAAAATAACATGGATATTTCTCTCTCTCTTTTTTGGGTGTAAAAAATACATCATTTCGTGAGATACTAAACACCAAGTTACACATAATAATCTTAGTAGATGTGAAAAAAAAGAAAAATGTATGTAGTAAAATAGATTCTCTCACGTTAGAATTAGTCATGTAAAACGAGTAAAAATACAAAGATTTTGATTAAGTGTAGCTCTCTTAAATTTGGTAAAATCTAATTAAAATTTTTGTATATTTATCTCTCATCATATAATAATTTTAACATGAGAGAGGATCCATTCCCACCTATAGTGGATTGAATCACTGGCCATTATATTCTGCATCACGCTGAAGACAAAATACGAACGGTTGGATTTGGAATTTAATTTTTTGGGTCCAGATTTTCTTTTGGGGTCCAGATTTGGAAGTTTGGAATAAGGCCATGGGCATTACTTTGGGTGGATTCAGTACGCATGTTATATATAATGGGCTAAAATTATTCATCTTGTTTATGGACCGACTTGTACTTTGGGCCATGGCCTAATTGTAATTTGCAATGTAGGCAATTTCGTTAGGAACATTTCTCCTTTTCCTTCTCATCCTGTGAACTCCCTTTCTCCCTCCATCATTTTACTCACGAATAAAACATTAACTTGGTCATTATAGTTGTTAGCATCAATTTTAAAATTATACGTCAAATTGTTAGTATAAAGCCAACTATGTCGGTTTATCTGGTTGACCTGCCCCACAGGTAACCTAATGACTTAGGGTTCAATTTATAGGTTCTCTAATAGGTGATATATAAATATCTTTATAAGAATCTAATGAAACTAGAGACATCCTGACCTTCAACTCGGATGTCTTTACCTCTGCCTAATATTTTTTAATACCAAACAAAATTTAGTAAATTTTTTTACATTAATTTACAAGTACCTATTGATGGAATTCTGTATTGATGAAGCTTTCGTTGGTATTTGATTGCATATAAGGCTTGATGTGTGGTGGCTAAAGTGCAAAATCAATTGTTGAAGTTATTGCTGTGATTTGTCGCAGTCAATTTTTGTTTTCAAATTTAAATATGGAATATTGATGTTGGCTTTAAACATGGAATGGGGTTGGCTTGGTTTGTGGGTCTAAATTACCCGGGGGGGGGTGAATATCTTTTAAATTTGCTAATGGTGATTGAACCTTTGTTTAGCCTGCAATTTAGCTTAATCCTCATTTGTGGCATGATTGCCTTATTTGGACTCTTGTGTTCTCTTTGCTACCCAGTTTTCTTGGGTAAAGTTGAATAAATTATAAATTATCAACTTTTTTTCTTCTTCAAATTCTCAAGCATTAGTGAAAGTGACAAATAATTGGAAACAGAGAAAATAAATAGTTAAATTGTACACATTCAACCATGTGACAAAAAATACTTACTATATTCCATCCAAAACACCATAAAATTTCTCTCATTCAAAGCATGCACAGGGAGGATAAGAAAGCGATGGGCATTGAAAGGGCACGTTGTAGGGTAAGGGGCCTTTCCGACACAATAAGGTGGCCAGTTGCCTCACTCATCCATCATTCTCTCATAATAATAACTAATAAGATGTGGCTGGGAATGTGCGACCAAACTTTAACAAACTTACAATGCCCTCGCTCAAGTATCATATCATAGGACTTAACAAATTAAAATCACTAGTATTACACACACACACACACAATACTCATCTAATTTAATAGGTATGGATATCTAGTCCACGAGTTATCAAATGATTGGCTAATAAATTTTAAAAAAATAAACTTAAAAAAAAATTAAAATAAGAATAACCTACCATCTACCTAACAAGTAATAATTAAAGTCTATATATATATATATATATATATATATATCGAAGGCAATTTGGAAAACAATTTCGATTAACTACCGCAATGCTATTTTAACATGGCTAGGACTCTTTTGGTAAGTACTTGAACTAATTGTGATAAATAATAAACTTTTAATTTATGTTTGATTATAAAATTTTCCAAGTGTTAAGAATAATGTAACTAATGGTGGAATGAGTGTCCAACGTCTTTTTCATTCGAAATTAAAGAAGATTATATCCTTATGTGATAGCACTAATAATTACAAGCACTCAATAGTAATACTAAACAAGATAGGATTCTTGATTCCACATCAACAATGAACACTAATTCCTACAGTCAAGTCAAAGGCTTCCAATTAATCCTCGAGTACATGAATTTAAATTCAGTGTCAAGAGCTATTAAATGAATCATACCAGTAGCAAGCAAAGAGTACTCGGAAACAATACCCTGAAACTTTGTGACATATAGGCTCCCAAATCGCGTGTCTAGAGCGATTACCGATTGCCACAGTTTGCTCTTCGCCGGAAGAAAGCAGCAGCAGAGCGCTGTAAGCGGAGGCAATGCAATTTGCACATACGAAGCACCAATAGGGTGTCAAGTCGTACAAGCCCACGCGAATGGGAATCACCTTATTATCTAAAATAAATATGTTGAATTTGGCAACCATCATGTTCTTGGCATTTTTGGTATTTTTTTTTTAATAAGTAGTATGATATGCCATTAAAAAAACTCAAAATGAGTAAAGAAGTACATTCCTACGTCTTAAGGTTACCCCACTTAAGCGACCGACCCTCAGCAAAGCTCGGTAGCACAATAACTAAGTCACCAAGATAGTCACCAAGATTCAACAGGGTTTGGCAGCGCAAGACCCCTAAGCCTGGACATTAAACCGTATCATGATCCTGGTTTGAGAGTTTACTCATTCAACTGCGAGTTCAGTTAGGATTTAATCAAAATATACAAAACATTTTGATCGACAATTGGTGATGAGAATAAGTCAAGATATTTATATCGTATTTTATCTTAAATTAATTTAAGTTTATTTATTAAGATATTTATCTATTTTATCTATTTAAAATACCCTGTTAAAATTATTTTACGTTATTTGTAGCCTATAAATAAGCATATCATCTTTGTATTTTATGAGTACATTAAAAAATGCATTACATAATATAATCTATATTATTGATTTCTCTCTTATTTATTGTGCCTCAATCCCCATTCATTTACAATACTTAATATGATATCATAGTCATGGCATTCATCATGAATTGAATATAATAATGAGATAAAATAAGATATAATAATATATTTATTTGTTGAAACAATTGGATATTGAGAAAAAGGTTGATGTAAAAATTGATAGATTCTTCCGTTACAATAATATGCCAATCTGTATGGATTATATTTAGAAATAGTTAGCATGTAATTAGAATTAGAAATCATTAAAGACTGTCATGTTATTGTAATAAATATTATAGGATTAATTATTCTCAGAATACCGAATCCAATAATAAATAAGGAAATCTAGCAGGATCTCAATACATGAAAACGTACGTCTGTGTTGTGAGGACAGAAAATGGAGGTTCACGTTGGTGAGTATTTAATAGCTCAGAGGAGTTAGGTACCTCTTTAATTTCTTCATATGATACGTCTTAGGACTTAGGAGCCTAACATAATTCTCAGAAAGCATGTTAGTAAATAGTAAAATGGTACTAAAAAATCATTTCTTGGATCAATGATATTATTAGGTAATCATACTTTAATATATAAGAAATTCAACACATTTTCTGAAACCAAAGTCAATATGATTTTTCAGTAACTGTTTCCAAAACAGCAAAAAGATAGAATGTATACCGAGTTTTAGTCCCGAATAAATGTACCAAATTAATTCTCCATATATCAATCCACATATAGTTTTCATAAATAATATGGACCCAGAAGGATTTTGTGAATGACATTATCCCAGTGAGAAGGGTAAAATGGCCCATGTGTTCTTCAAATGCAACCTGCCAAACTCAATTTGAATAAGAAAACAAACAAATAAAAACAAGCTCATTTCGTGAAGATTCTTCTCTTCTTTCATTGTCATCATGTACGACAAGTAAAAAACATCTATTACTGTGTCAGCAACTCAGCATTATTGTCAAACTTTTTCCTTTTTCTTTTTCAGATAAAATACGTATAATCTTACTTCGTAACATTGACTCAGAAACAGATCCTTTTGTGCCAAAGTTATACATCACACAAAATCATATTAAAGGAGAGATAGATTTTATATATAAAAAAATGTAACAGAGTAGAAATGATTAGCATAATTGGTAATTATTTAAGCATCTAGTTTAGAAGTTTAATTTTTGACCATGCATATAAAAAAGATGTCATAGTAAAAAAAATATACTCACTTCAACGTAGTGATGGAACTTCATTGAGGCCAGGGAGGTAGTTGTCCCTCCCATAAGAAAAAAAAAAATTAGGTCCAATATATAAATTTATTTTTTCTAAGGCACTGCTTATAAACTGTTGTCTAAATCCTTATAATTGTTAAAATCT
The DNA here is from genome assembly GCA_003254905.1 of Nissolia schottii. Taxonomy (NCBI): domain Eukaryota; kingdom Viridiplantae; phylum Streptophyta; class Magnoliopsida; order Fabales; family Fabaceae; genus Nissolia; species Nissolia schottii. Next base: position 148,481 of record QANU01036045.1, on the reverse strand, counting down.
CAAAATCTTCACCATCAATCAAAATTTACACTTTTCAAATGTTATTCTTTATATAATTGTAACAAAATTTTCCTAAAGCAACCCCTAAAATTCTCCATAACAGGTTTTGTCTAAGAACCTAAAATTCATTAATATATTATCCTTCTCTAACTTTTTATGTCATCCTTGTTATTGCTTTGATGAACTTAAATTTTAAAGTGAGATTAGTCGCTTTCAATAATGAATATCTTCAGTGATTTTTTATTTTATTTTATGGAAGCCTATATATATTAATATTCATTTTTTAAACCTTATTTATCTCTAATTAAGCTAGAAGAATTCTTGTCCGTTCACTTGTGTTCGTCTGTTTTTTGTTAACCTCATGAATGACCTATATGATTTTCCCTAGATAATAAAAATGATTAGCATTGTGAAATTGAATGGCGTGAGTGTGTAAGATAATAATGAACCACATAATAATTATTCAGATTTAATTGATAGAAGAACCTTATTATTATGTTACAGTGAATGTACCTAAAGCTTGTGTTGCACATATATAGTGTGGGAGTGGGTGGCCACAAGTCCTACAACAGCAAGGACGCAATGTCTGTCTGAGTCTCTCACATAAAGTGAATTAAATAATTCAAAGGAAAAACACACATACCTGTGGTCCATGGATCACGTGGAAATCAGGACGTGGATGACAACAGACAAAATCTATTCATTTCATTTGTGCCCAATTTTTTCCTCTCTTTCAATCAGAAACCAGCAATCATTCATCGGTTGAAAGCCTTTTCTTTTTCTTTTTTCCTTCCTCTTGAAGTGTCAGTTGAAGATTCTTGATACTTACGAACTTACTGAAAAATGTGTGTCAGTTTTATTTTTATTTTATTTCTTTTTAAGAGCAGATACAAATTCACCCCTTTTTTGTAAAAATAAAAAATAAAAATATGTATATATTTAATTTTACTTCTAATTCTATTTGGGTTATGGCTTATGTATAGATTGAGGGCTGACGCCAACAAAAAGCGGTCCAACCAATGCTATATTCACTTCCAACATGTTCATCTTTGGTCCCATCATTTTTCTTTAATGTAAAAAGAATTTTATTAAGGTTCCGTCGATATGTTAAATATGTTTTTGACCAAATGACATTTTAATTGTAAAAAAAAATATTTTATCACTCATTTTAGAAAATAATGTAAAATATCTTATTATTAAATAAATAAAATAAAAATAAATTTTATTTTAGACAATCTAAATCCTCAATTTTAATACCAAGCATTAAAATCCCATACACGTAAAAGGGAAAACTGACATCAATTTTGGTGAGTGGCAGTTGCATTCAGTTTTATTTTCTTCTAAGATTTTCTGTCAATTTGCAAAAGTAGTCCTAAATTCAAGTGACCTAATACCTGTTTGGTTTAGAAGAAAGTATACAAAGAAGCTAAATTATTCCTTTCCCGTTGAATAAGAAGGAAAACAAATACGCCTTAAACTTTTCCTCTTTGTTCAATACTCAATTAATGGAGAAAAATGACATCAGTAGAGTGATATATATATACACACACACCCACATACACACCCTTAAGCACCTAAACTTGGCAAACGGAATAAGCAACTACTTGAGGAGAACATGCCACAGGGAGTGAGAGGATGTTTTGCTCAATTGAAGAAATGCTTTGACACATTATGTTGCAAATTGGAGCAAAAATTATAGTAGTAGCTATATGAAATGAAGGAAATCAAAATGAAACTTCTTAAGGTTAACACATGAAGCTATTTATATACATTCTTATCACAAGTTAAACACTTCTTTTCATGAAGTAAACAATATTACATTACATACACGAAATGGTTGCAGGGACCCAACCAAGCAAGTCCCTCTCTAATCCATTTTCTCTTCCCTGAAAATTTTCATAGTGGGAAAGAAGGGAAAAATCTTGTGGGGTTGGATCATCTTCTTCTCCCCCCACCAAAGAATCATGTTGAAATTTTGACTGAATTTGTTTCCTACTGCTTGCTTAACTCAGGGGCTTCTTTTATGATCATCTCTACCATCTCAACTACACCAAAACCTAGATCTTCAGTGGCTATACTGGACTGGGAATCCATACCAGACCCTGCTGCCTGGATTTCCTTGAACATGGCCATGACTTGCATCATATTCGGACGCCGCCGTGGCCGGTAATCCAAGCAAGCAAAGGCAACATTTAAGTACTGCACAAGCTCATCCTCAGGGCTCGGCTCCTCTTTCCTGAGCTCAGGGTCAAAAACATCACTCTTCTTCAGCTTAGAATGTTGTTTAACCCATCCCACAAGATTGTCATCGCCGAAATCAGTCGAATCTGTCGCCTTCTTCCCTGTGAGAAGCTCCAATAAGACCACGCCATAACTATACACATCACCTTTGGTGGAGCATCTAAAGCTGTGATAGTACTCTGGAGGAACATAGCCCGGTGTTCCTGCCAGAGTGCTAACACTTAGATGTGTATCCACAGCGCTCATGAGCCTCGCCATACCGAAATCGGCGACCCTGGCTTCCAAATTCTCGTCAAGCAACACATTGCTTGATTTCATGTCTCTGTGAATGATGTGTGGAGAGCAACTATGGTGAAGGAAGGCCAATCCCCTGGCTGCTCCCACCGCAATTTTCTTCCTCGCCGCCCAGTTCAGCTTGATCCCGCCGCCTTTCTTCCGGTCATGCAACACATCCAGGCTTCCGTACTTCATGTACTCATAAACCAACAGCCTCTCTTCGCCGACCTTGCAGTATCCGAGAAGGGGAACGAGGTTCCGGTGCTTGATCCTCCCTATGGTCTCCATTTCAGCGGTGAATTCCCTGTCCCCTTGCCCACTGATGTGTATTAGTTTCTTGATGGCCACGACACTCCCATCCTTCAATTGAGCCTTGTACACAACGCCGAAACCGCCGGAACCAATGATGCTGTCATCATGGAAGCCGTTAGTAGCTTCTAGAAGGTCTGCAAAGGTGAGTTTTCTGAGCGGCTGAGCGAATGTCTCGAGGTTTATGCTGAGCGCTTCTCGGGCAGTGATCAGCTTCCAACCTACATTGGCCGTCCCCGAATGAGAGCGACTATCGACGAAGAAATCAAGGGCAGGCTCCTTCTTCCTCCTCCTCCTCTTTCTAGTCTCAATGGCAATCACAATCAAAATAAATAGGCAAAAGATTGAGAACAACAATCCCATTGCCACATTCCCTGCAAGAGTTACTTGTCTCCTCTGAGGCTTGTGATGCTGGGAGTTCACACCAGATCCCGACTCTGCTCCACATGGATTCAGAGGAACACCACAGAGACCGGAGTTGTTGAAGAACCTGCTAGCAGGGAAAGTAAAGAACTGCCCGGACGAGGGAACCGATCCGGAGAGATAGTTATTGGAAAGATCGATTTCGGTGAGAAAGGAAAGTCCAACCAAGCTCTGTGGAATTGCTCCTTCAAGGGAGTTGCTTGATAAATCAAGGATGCCAAGATTCTTCAACATTCCGAGCTCTTCTGGAATGTTGCCAGATATATTGTTATGTCCCAAATTCAGAATGTACAGATAGTTCATGCTCCCAACCTCCTTAGGGATGCTGCCGGATATCATATTGTGCGATACATCCAAGAAAATCATGGAGCCATTGTTGTTGAAGGTGGGCGGCAGGAGCTTACCTAAGTTTCCTTGGTAAACTCGGGTGACATTCAGTGAGTTTCTGCCTGAAATCCTCCTCAGCTGCTCCTGCCGGATCCCCGCGAACTCCAGCAAGCTGCCGGCTCCATGGAACTCCTTGCTGCCGTCGTTCTTGATGTACACGAACGTCTTCTCGCTGATGAAGTTCACCGCAATCTTGCCAGACTGCTTGAATAGCTTGCTGGGGATCGGGCCACTGAGCGAATTAGTATTCAAATCCAGCCATATGAGGCTGCGGCAATCGCCGAGCTCTGGAGGGATCCTGCCGGAGAAAGAGTTGTTGCTGAGCTTGAGGATGGCGAGGTTCGAGAGGCGGCCGATCCAGGCGGGGATCTCGCCGGCGAGGCGGTTATTCGAGAGGGAGAGCCAGTTCAAGTTGCTGCAGTTGCTTATGCCAGAAGGAATCTCACCACTCAACTCATTGAAGTCGAGAATCAAATTCTCGAGGGTCTTGAGGTCCATCAATTCTTGCGGTATTCCCCCACTGAGTTGGTTCATCCAGAGGATCAGGTCACGGAGATTCAGGAGCGACCCTAGACTTGAAGGGATAGTGCCCTTCAGGAAGTTGAAACTCAAATCCAACGATACAAGCTGAGAACAGTTGCTGATTGTGGCTGGAATGAAACCTGATAACAAATTGTTCTGAAGAAACAGTTCCTTCAAACCGTTATTTGGATCTTTACATAGCCCTCTTGGGATTGAACCAGACAAGTTGTTAGAACTCAAATGCAGAGACTCCAGAGCCGACAAATCCGACAGGGATTCCGGCAACCGGCCCGAAAACTCATTGAAGGAAAGGGAGAGCCACTTCAGGCTCATCATCCCGGCAAGAGTGTCCACCGGAAACTCGCCGGAGAGTTTGTTGTGAGAGAGAACGAGTGACTGCAATGAAGAGCAGGTGCTCAATTCGGCCGGGATTTCGCCGGAGAGGTTGTTCCAGGAAACGTCAAGCTCAACTAGGCTCGGGCACAGTCCGACGATCCCCGCCGGAATATTCCCCTGAAAATTGTTCGCGGCGAGGTAGAGAAATCTCAGGTTCCCGTCGGCGGGAAGCGGCGGGATCGCTCCGGAGAACAGGTTGTTCGAAGCGTTCAGGTAACTCAGGTTACGGCAACTGGAGAGAGCGCTGGCGACGTCGCCGGAAAACTTATTCGCGGAGATATCGAGATACTCCAAATCGGAGCACTCCCGGAACGAAGGAAGCAACGCGGAGAAGTTGTTCGACGAAATGTCTAAGCGACGGAGGTTCCTGCAACCGGAAAAATCAACTTGGCCGGTTACCCTGTTACCCTTGAGAGCCAAGTGGCGAATTGGGTGGCAACCCGAAGAGAGGATCCATGGAACAACATCTGGACCCGAAAGCTGGTTGTAAGAGAGGTCCAACACTTGAAGATTCAGAGAGTGCGATTGCGGCGAGAGTGAGAGCTTCTGGGAAGAAGCGATGTTATTGTTGGAGAGGTTGAGGGATTGCAAGTTGGAACAGAGTGCCAAGTTTGAGAGCTGGGAGAGTTGGAAGGAGAGGGAGTTGTGGGAGAGGTCGAGGGCGGTGAGTGCGGCGGTGCATCGGGGGAAGGGGGTGAGGGTGCCGGAGAGGTTGGTGGAGGAGAGGGTGAGGGAGGTGAGGGTGGGGAGGGTGAGGAGGTTGGAGGAGACGGCGGTGAAGTTGGGGGCGAGTGGGAGGGAGGAGAGGTGGATGGAGGTGAGATGGCGGGAGGGGGAGCAGGTGACGCCGGAGAAAGAGCAGGGGTGGTTGGTGGGGAGCCAGGTTGGGAGGAGGGATGGGTTTGGGAGAGAGGATTTGAAGGCTATGAGTTGTTGAAGAGTGGTTGGGTCAGTGTTGGTTGAAGAGCAAGAGGAGGGGGACATGTGGAGGGAGAGAAGAAGAGTGAGGGAAGAAGATAAGAGGAAGAGTGAGTAGTGGTGGCTGATGAAGGTGGATAGTGGTTTCATCTTTTTGAGATTTGTTTATGGGAGGGAGTGTGTATTTGGGCGTGTCCTTTTTCTTTTCTTTAGGGTATCAGGAGGTGTCCATTGGAGGGAGAGCTCTGAGCTTCTCTGGTTTCAGAGGGGAGGGAGGACAAGTGACTTTTGGGAGATAAAAGACCAGAGAGAAAGGATGGTAGAGGGGGAAATGGTGAGGAAGGTCATTAGAAAAGTGGTAGGGTATTATTCTTCTACATGTCAATAATAATCATCACATAAAATTCTGGTATTCTAGTCATTATTCAACATTTTAACTGTCTATTATAGCGTCATCACCTATCTTTTTTGCGATCAATATAAGTTTTGGTAATTTGGCACAGATTGTCTTACTAAAGTTATGAGGTTTTTTTTTTTTTTCACAATTTTAATGAGCTTTGTTCTTAAAATCGTTAACTCTTGTAGTGATTTCATCTTTTTTAAAGAAAAAAAGGAAAAGCTGCAACTCATCAGACGTGTGATGAAATTGCCAACAATTTTAAATTAACATATAAATTAATTTATTAGATTTCTCAAATACTTTTTTATCAAATTTGTATTGTTTTATACTAAAATTATCATTATCATACTATTTCAACAATTGTCAGTTTGTCAACCATTGCTTTAACCAACATTTTCTGAGATGCAATTTTTTTTTTTGAAAAAAAATAGCCCACCATGGGAGTCGCAATTTCAGGACCAACACCTATAAACTTGTCAAAAAAAAATCAGTCCATATATTGTATCACTTATTTTTCTAATATGAGAATACAAAACCCTTCACTTATAAGCAAGTCTTCGCATGCAAATATTTAAATAAAGGCCTAAATAAGTTTGAAGTCTTTGTAATATCAAAAAGTTTGTGTGACAGCACTAATGTGACCGTCAAATTCGTCACGTGGCATAATCCACATTTTCAATCCAACATGGACCCAACCCAATACTCAAACCTGACCCATTTTTAAATTAAAAAAAATTATGAAAATTATATTTTTACCCTTTTTTTTTTATTACTCAAAACTTTTTACTCTTCTCTTTCTCTCTCTTGCCACCATCTACATCTGCTTCATCTCCACACCATTCACCATCTGCTACCCAGCTGTTGTTATACATATATGTTATCAAATAGAAAGAGCTTGAAAACCATTAAATTTTATCATTGTGAGCATTCACAGTGAGAGAGTATAAACAATCACCAGTGAGCCTCAACTGATAACGCCAATTTGCTTAATCCCTTTGAAAATATCTGGCAACAAAGGGAACAAATCCCTACCTCCTCTCACGATATACTGCAAAAGTCAATCCAAACAAATAACAACAATCAATCAATAAATCAAGCTTTAACATTTTCACAAACCAGGAAAATGAGAGGAATTTCTCAAAGTTTCTCAAAGCTTCTCGAAGCACCTCGTCGTGTCCTGCGAGGCTGATCTTCTCCTTCTTGAAGACGGAGGTGTCAAAATCAAGCGAGGCCGGAGGCTTCACAGCCGGCGCCGACGAGACCATGCGAGCGGCGAGAGCTTCGGCGGCGGGGCACAGTCGAAGCTTCAGGGATCCGAAGCTAAGCTTCGAAGAGAACGAAGATTGTTGGAATGCGAGGTGGTTGGGGTTGGCGGCGAAGCACGTGGTGACGGGGTAAGTTAGGGTTTTGGAGGCAGAGGATTCTTCTCTTCCTCTTCCTCTTCCTTCGATTCGATGACACCGCCCGGTGGTGCCGTTTTCTTCTCCTTGGTGCTCATTGGTGGCCTCTTCTTCTTCCTCCGCGTGTTCTTCATCGTTCGGAATTCGGATCTGGGAGCTGCAAAAGGGAAGAAGGTTTCTGAGGGTTTGGGATTGGTTCTGAATTCTAATAAGTGAGATTTTTTTTTTTTTTTAATTTGAAAACGAGTCAGATTTGGATTGTGTCCATAGTGGGTTGGAAATATGGATCAAGTCCACACAACAAATTTAATGGTCACGAAAGTGTTATTCAACTCAAACTGACAGCAAAAATTAAATATAACAAAAATAATTTAATAAAAACTAAATTTTAATGAAAAATTTTCTAAGAACCAAACACACATTGAACTTATATTAATAACATAAAAGAAAGAAGTGGAATAAGAGGATTTTTTAAAAGAGAGAATTTTTTTTTTTTTATAAAGGGATGAAATAAGAAGAAAATGTAAAAGATTTTAGTAGGTGTTTGTGTTAGTGATTTGAGGATGTGCGATTGAAAGTTAATTTAATTAAAACAAAACTCTATTTTATTCGTTTAAAATTATAATAATTATTACATTAGTTTTTTAATAAAAAAATTCACCATATTAATTTTTTTAATAATTAAAAGTATCATACATTAATCAATTTGTTAATCTTATATAGAAATATAGTGATTACCACGTTATTCTCTTAAAATGACTAACCTATTGACAAATTGTTGAAAGGTAACCTATGATTTTATGCTTTTTTTATTAACTTTTTTTTTATTAACTCCTATGATTTTATTCTTTCAATTATTATCTGCACATCTAAAATATTTCGTTATTTTTCAATTTGAAGATTGGACACGTCACATGTCATGTCACTCTTGTTGCCACAGTGAAACAGTGTGTCTCTATCTTGCGACCAACGTGGAAAAATCTACACTAATGTTCTAACTAAGAAGTTATAAATTTACAATATCATATCGCCACCGTCTTGATCCCAAAATTTTAGATAATCAACTTATGAATTCTTTGCTTAATTTGAGTTTAACTATAAGTTTAATTTTGATGCATTAACCATATAAAAGATTTTACATGTTCAGTCAATTAATTCATTTCGTTTAAATGACATTTTAATAAGTGAATGTGATAATTAATTATGTTTACTGATTTATCATTTATCAATATATGATTAAATAATAATATAAAAATTTATTTACACTATCAGTATAGTCTAATTAAATCCTTAAATTAATATCAAATTTCATTGCTCCCCCCTTAAACATCCAAAATTTAATCTTATCTAGCATAGTTCATAGGCTTCTAATTTTAGATTTATTTTTCTCTCAAGTTAAAAATGTCAGAGTTCTGACTTTTCTCTGCTCCGAGAGTTGAAAAGTGAGATATGAAAGTTTAGGATTTAGGGTATAAAATATTTCAAGTTTAATTGTTATGTATTATTATAATGTTATTTAATTAAATTATTTTATAGGTATAATTATTTAAGTGGGTATACTATTTTGTACACTTTCAATTCATAACAATCTTTCAATTCATAACAATTAAACTTATTTCTATACTCCTACGTAAACAAACAATATATCAAAACAAATCTTAAAAGTTTATTAAAAAATCTCTTTGCAGTTGGGAACTTGGTCTGAAAACTATTCGATGTTCATGTTGTTATGTTGTGTTGCATATAATGTAATGGCTAATGATAACTATTCGATGTCATCCCATGCACGATATTGAAGATATATACGGTATAATATGACCAAATAAAACTTCATTTATTTAACATAATTCAAATATCACACCAGTTCAGCTCTAAACTGGCTTCACAATACAAATAGTTACCCAAAGAGGGTTTTAATTCAAACGATAAAAAATTACATACGATCGATTACCAAAACAACAGTCACTCTCACGGATTGTTTTCATTGGCAGCTAAGAGAACTATCTTTCTTTCAAGCTGTAACACAATTAAAGAGAGTAAATAAGTAATTTGGTCATAACATTTTTATTTCATTAGTAATTCGATTCTCATAAAATATTTTGATATTAATTTAGTTATAGCATTTTATAACTTTAACATCAATTTGGCAAAAAAAAAAAGATTTGACAATAATTTAATCTTAATATTTTTAATTTAACATGATTTAACTCGACTGTTATGCAAATAAAATTAGTGAAATTTGATATTTCAATTAAATTGATGTCAAAGTAAAAGTATTAGAACCAAATTTGACATTTACTAAAAATAAGTTTTAGTTGTGAGGACATTAATATAAAAAATAAAAAATTGGTGCCATATCAATATAATGAACTATAAGTCAAAGACCCAAAAGATAAAATAGTATTTCAAAAAAGTGATTAAAAAATTTATTTTTTTATATTTAAAAATAAATCTCTTTTATTAACTTCTCTTGAAAAATTTAAAATAATTTTTTTATGATTTTAATTACCTTAGAAAATTATATAAATATATAAAAAAATGTTTTTTAGTTAATATTTTTAAACGCATCCCAAAACTCTAAGAGCACAAATATAAATGCGAACTAAAATTAACAATAAAAAGATGAACATGAAGGGAATTATTATTATTTTTTATTTAAAAAAGAAAAGACAGATTGACACCTTAAGATTCTAAACTTAAAAACAGTTTTTTTATGCTATCATCCAACTTAATTAATTAAATTATCTTCAAAAACCATGGAGATAGTTTACGTCATGTGTACCTTTAACTATGTAAACTAAATTAATTAATTACCTGAAGGCAAACATGGAGCTTTCCTTCCAGAGCAGTGTATTCACGTTGAGCTTGATTCAGTGCCTTCAAACTCCTACAAATAAATTTTGCTTATAGAGTTAATTAGTTTTCATGGAAATTGAATAATTATTTCATTGGATATACGTGCTTAGTTATATAAATCTAAGGTTAGGGTTCATCTAGGGTTTGAGTACTCTTCTTTAGATGCCGAATCAATAGCGCGTTCAAAGTTGGAAAATGCTACTGCCATGCGGCAAGCACCCAGGCTGCAACACAAAAAAAAAGTTTGTTATAAAAAAGAAATGCATTATATTGTTAAATTGAGAAATGTTACTTTACTAACAGTGTTGAGTCATATTTTTTTTAATCATTGGATGAGATTTAAATATGACTTATATCTCATTTAAATCTTATATAATGATAGATGAAATATGAGTCATTACGATGTTTCATGTGAAATATGTAGAATGTACTAAGAAAAGGCTACGGCATAAATATGCCTAGACAGAATCTAAACTACATCAGTGAAGTTCCAGGAAATAGATTCTGAATCAAATTGAACATTAATTAATGCGTCATCCATGCAAATAAATTAAGCACTCAAAGTAAGTACTCATCGTCTCTATTGAGCACTACTAAGGTCTTCTTTGCTGAAGATTGTAGACCTAAAGCAATATATCTCACAGGCATTATGAAGCGAATCATGCATTGGTTTTTTTATTTCCCCTCGTGGTTAGAGCATACATATATTTTATTTGATGTAACTAAATCAATATTTATTTTAGCACTTATCATTTTATTATTTGTTTTTTTTTTCAATACATAAAATGAATGCAAACGAGTATATATTATGTCAAGAAGATGTGTTATTTAAAAACCTCAATTGCACATTAGTACCAGGAATGATAACAAAAATATGTATGTGAATATATTCATGGGATCCCCGCAAATGGGGATCCTAATGCAAAAAAATTTCTCTGCTGGTTAAGGATAGGGGGCAAAAGTTCCTTTTCAAGTAAAAAGGGGGCGAGGCTAATTTTTGAAATAATTCATAGATTTAATGTCTTAAAGCCATTTTTTTAATTAAAATATAGCGATTTAACCTGTTATTTAATCTTTTACATAACTCATTATTTTAAGATCTCGCATTTATTTAAATAGTACAAAACTTAAACCTAACACATTGTCTTGTGACTTAAAAGTTATGGATGCAACATACTATTTTTTTTTTCTGATTTCAAATTAAAGAATTAACTAGGAATCACTGTCACTGTTGAAAAATAAGTTTATAAAATCTCATCTACGCATATCATACAAGAGATCCATCCACGTATATACTATGCTACACTCCTCCAAACGTTGCTGGAGAATAGATAATTACCTCAAAGAGCTGCCCTTAACTTTGTAAACGTATTCCTTCATCTGGTCTTTGTCCAAACAACCTTCACTTCTACATTACAGAAAGACAAAGAAAAAAAAAGAATATGACAAGGTTAAACAAAATATTACGTGCCTGTAAAAAAAATTATTTATATTATTATTATTTGTGCCAAGCTTACATAATTTGTGCCAAACTCTTCATGACATCCCGGGCATCAGAGCAAAATTCTGGGATTATTTCGAGGTAGAAAGGATCTCCAACATGCTCTTTCAGTGAATAGATAAAAAGGAAATGATCATCCACCAAACCCTATTATCATTCAAGGAAAATTATACAAAAACAAAATTAATTAAAAAAAATTCAAGTAATGAAACTGTGCCATTTCTACACCATCAACATATAATTGGTTTAGTGTGGACAAATAGAATGTAAAAAACAAATAACAAAATGTTATGTAGAAGTTTAGAGAAATTACCTCTTTCTTCATGGATTGGAACGTTTCCACGAGTTGTATGTTCAAATGATTGATTTCAGCCATTGATGAGAGAGCTGAGTCAAATATTTTTCACAACTATGCAAAATGAATACTAGAGATGATTTTTTTTTTTGGGTACAAATAATATTAGAGATGGTGCATGTATATGTAGTGTGATAAAGAAACTAGGTTGATATTTCTCACAATCCTGAATAGACGCACCTTTTCACTATAATTGTTAAGTGAATTAGTGATATTAATCAATATTAATATTTTACTAGCTCACTCTTCGATTCATTCCATAATTATCACAAATAAGGATTTTTCCTAAAAACAATATTTTCTTTTTCATGGCATTGGCTGATTAAGATTTCTGAATATATATCTAAATAAATGAACAAAAACCCTTATATTTTTGCGAGTGAGAGACGATGCAACGAATGGGTACGATGAAAATAAAAAGGAAGATAAATATATATTAAAAGAGAAATAAGAATTTACGAGCCAGCGAGACAATTAAAGTAGAGATTATTTGGGAAGTGAGTTACACTCGAAAATGTTCATGCACCGCGCAACGATTCAAATTGCTAGATTAATATATTACCATGCATAATTAGGTGATTGTCCTAATAATTTTGTTTTATATTTAAGATAAATTATTAGGAAATAATTCTTTTACATAGCTCCAAATAGGTATTTTATGTTGGATATATTGGGTTTTTGAGGGAAATATATTCTCTCATGTCATTTTTTTATATGACTATAACACGTTTAATTTTTCACTATTAATTTTTTAATTGTTTATGTCATGCACGAACCTCACCATCTCAATTAATGATGAAAGATTAAACATAATTTTGTCATGTGAAAAAATGACATAAGAAGATTCATTCCCATTTTTAAGAGTGTTTTAAAGTTAGTTTATATATTATGGTGAATATCAAAGTCTCACATTATTTAAAACTGACTTCATGAAAAATTTTATAAGTAAACTTGATTCCAATTTAAATACTTATGATATTGGATTAAGAATGTGAATTTGGGTCGTGTCTACATTGTTTGCATGTCTCACACGTGTATAAGTCTAATGGACCTTTATGTATTAGATGCCATTATGTTAAAAAAAATTATTATGTATATTAAGTATTTATTGTAATAACTAATGAATTCTTTAATGCTTGAATACTTGTTTTTTTTATATTAAATACAAATTATTTAAAATAGATATTTATTAATAAATACTATTATAATTTATTTAATTAATTACTTATTCTAATTTTATTTATTTTATATATTAAATTATTTAATAATATTATTTATTTTACTTTTTTTAATTATTTAATATTTTATTATTTATAATATTATTTAATAAAATAAAATGAGTGAAAGAGACTTTACCTTTTGTTATGACATCTAATACATGAATATGTTAATATTACGTTAAATTTAATTTTAAATAATTAATATAAATTAATATTTTTATAAATTAAAATTTTAAATAGTAAAAATAAGTGAAGATTGACAATAAATATAATTATTATTAATAAATTTTAAATTTATATTTTATAACTAATAAATTTAATTTAATATGTTATAATTATTTTATTTTTTATTAAATATTTTTTTATAAATAAAATTATTTGTTAATTGACTAAGACATAATATAACAACGCAATATTTTATACATCAACATAACGAACATTACATAATATTAAACATTTATCAACTTTTATCCTAGTCAGTCAAACGAACTCTAATGGTATTATTAATATTAATAATTTCTCATCGTAGATAGCTTCACATTTGATTAAAATAATTAACAATACTGAATGGTTATTGATTATATATCTCAATGCAGTTTGACATATATTGAATATCAATGTATACGAATTTAGATTGATAAATTCGTATTCATTGATCATAACTATTTTAAGACATAGTTCATCTCTTTATGCACTGCATACTCAGTTAAAAAATTTGATGCTGACAACAAATTTTAAAATTATTTTTTGCTTAAGATAATAATTGAATTCTTAACACTTAGTTAATAAAAGAGACAACCACTTAGTCAAAGAAAGACAGGACCCTTATCATCGTACCTTAGTACCCGTGATTATATCAAATTCTCTTTATAAAAAAAAAAAGAAGAGAGAATTTAATATTCTTTAATCCAGTATTTGTAACCGTGCAACATATCCATTTTATCATATTAGAGTATTGCAACCGTGCAACATATCACTCACACTCACGACCACAATCCTTGAACATATTCTTCTTTCAGATTCATTGCAAATTCCATGTGATGTGCAAAAGTGCAAATAGAGGGAAAACTAGTTTTTCTTTTGATATCATAAAAGTCCTCAGCATCTATGATCAGCTATACTTATTGTCTGCTACTTTCAATCCCCAAGTATTACTATTAACATCATCCAAGTATTACTATTAACATCATCTTCACAATTACACATGTAACATATCCATTTAAACTACTGTGACATTTTCACAATAACTAACCAAAAACTAGTATATGTGTATTTTGCATACCTCAGCTGTTTCTAAGAATAACATGCTACAAATCTGAAGATTTGGAGTGGATTATAAATAATGAAACGGAGTGACGCATAGAAGCTTCCCAAAAAGGACAATGACGGCGTTTCAAGATTCATACAATGTAGGTCTGCTTCATATTCTTCCGCCCGCGCTTTCCTTTAGGGTTGGCACTAATCAAGGCATTCACGAGTTCAGAATCTTCTTCTGTTACCAGTATGTTTGCTTTACTCGGGTCTGCGAGCAGCAGCTTTGCCACCAGGTACCCTGCAATTGTCCAAGTCTGAAATAGGTGCGATTGCTTTCCAATGAACCGAGCCCTCTTTGTGTCATAATATTCTGGCCATTTGTCTCTCGATATTCGTCTCTCGGCGATTTCAACAGCTTTTGCGGCAATGTGTGGTCTATTCATCTTTATGCATGCAACTGTGAGCTGCAATAGACATTCTTTATGTTAAAACCTTTGAACCTAATGTTTTCAACTTGCAATGCTTGCATGAAGAAATCAGCCTTTTATTTTGTTAATGTAAACAAATTAAGAGAGTTAAAGTGTAACTTCGCCACTGTTATTAACCTGCCAGAGCAGTGTTGGCCAGGAGCCAGCATTATGGTAGGACCAAGGCCTGCAAAATAAATAAATTAATTAATTAATAAATAAGTAAAATACAATCATTTGATGAAAATTATAATAAGCCAGACAACAGAAAAACACCAGTATAGAGTAATTAGATACGGTACGTGTTCTTAGGATCGCTGCCTGTGATTATCTGCCACTCCTGACCTTCAAGAGCGGGATAACAAATCTTGAATGGCATATCTGCTACCAAATCTGACCATTTGGCCTCGATGAGATCCAATATGGCATGCGATTGTTCCACTGTGGCCAAGCTGTTTACTACAGACCACAAGTTTCCGAGAGAAAAGAATCGGAAATCCATGTGAGCAGGTTGCAAGTTACCAATTAAATAGCCTCCTTTGTTCGGCATCCATTCTACCAACCAAGGAGAAATCTGGTCTGGGTATATGTTGAACTTGTTAATTGCATCATACGAGTACTCCTCTGTCTTGTATCGGTAAATCTCATTTAACTTTTTCATATCAATCCAATAGTATTCTCTAATATGAAATGAAAGAGCCACTAGACGATTGTTCAGTGCCCGTATAAGATCAGCTGATCCATCCTCTGGAGCAAGCATCTCGCGAGCACAAAGTAAGGCAGAATAAAATAGTGCCTAGGAACGAAATGACAAAACAAAATGAAAAGGAGAATACACATTATAGATGCTTACGTTGTCACTAATTTCATATTTAATTGTAAACATCTCATAAAACAAACAAAAAAAATCATGATAAAATACAAAATTTGGTCAACAAAAAAGACATCTACAAACAATTCTAAAATAGAATACACAAAGTTCAATGATTTTTATAATTCATGGATTTAGGGGTAACGTCCATAGATTCTAACATTATTTTATTACAAGATTTACTCCTTCCCAGAAAAGGAAAATTGATTAGTCTAAAAGTAGTCATAATAGTATTTTATTACAGCATGCAGGAAGGACATAATCAGAACTATAAGATGAAGCGGGAGAGATTTGATGCCTTTACTTCTACTTGTCAATTAATTATTGGAAAGGTGAAATTACAGAGATTTCCTAGTCCAAAGATCCATCATAAAGATCATTCATCACCATGCCATGAGCTCTGTCTTCTCTCTCTCTCCCTCCCTGAGTTTTTTTTACCCCGGTTATTAATGTCAATCCACACGCATAATCATTAGGAAAAAATCAGATACCAACACCTAGTCTTAGACACAAAATTTGTTTCAAGTATCCATCCCTAACTAAAAAAGAAAGAAGAAAAGCTCATTCGGAATGCTGGTCCCTAATCTTGCAAGAAAATCTGTTCCTGCTTCTTGCCAAAATGGTACAAATAAATGCATCATTTTTGCCCAATCTCTTAGCAAATGAACAATCATGAATAAGCGTCAACTTTTCTTTTCTGGCCCTAAACAAGCACCAATTGAACAACATCAGAGAATTGAAAAAAGACAGGAAAATTCTGCGTACCTGGATCTCCAAAGGATGCCCATGAATTCCCATTCTCCGATCTATCATGCAAGAACCATCAGTAACTAATAATGTTGGGAACATATCAAAACCATCAGCAAGACATAACCTCAAAATCATCTTAATGCCAGTTTGCACATCAATTCTCTCCTGAACTGATAGATCACCAGAGCATTTTCCATATGCTCGTAATAAAATAATCCACCACAATCCTAAGATCAAATGTGAAAAAGGTTAAGAAATGCCAGGAGAATCATGGTAAGTTTGTTCTGTCATGTAACAAAGAATTAGTTGACCTGTTTAGTTATTTTACCAGAATCAACTGGAGCAACACGTCCAATGGCTGCCTCTCCAAAGTCAGGATCCAAAACCTCTTCTGTTGCATTATCATCACCATCTAGAGGAACTGTCCGAACCTTAAAACTAGCAGGCATCAAACCTTGTCCAGGACTATGACAATCCATTGTTTTCTCCCAGCTCTGAAATACATGGGTTCAAGTGTATCAGAAACAACACAGCTACCACATGACAACAATTTAAGGTCCCCCCCCCCCAACCAAACCCCCACGCCTGGTCCAATGATATCTACGAAGTTAACCCCTTCCATTATAGGAAAGGTCCTGAGGTCCTTGCAAATGAATCCATTCAAGGAAATACATGTTGTCTACTTGTATCTTAACCCATTCTATCCACAGACAATTCACCCATTACATAAATAGTAGTTATCACACAGAAACATTTTCACTGTGTGTCTTATAGGAAAGCTAGTATTTTACTTAATTCACCCAAAAATTTACAAGCAAATGGAGAGCCAACTAGAGTTCAATGGGTAGGACTTAATTCAGTAAAGAACAATGAATACAAACACCCTTACCAATACATAAATGACAAAACAAAATAAAATCACAGTACTTCAGCACAATCAAGTAAAAAAAAGGAAAATATATATCTCTGGAATGTAAATCTACCAAGTTGTATTAAATATAACTCTGTTACAAGGTCATGTTAGCAGTATTAAGTATTATAAGACTAGACTTTACCTGCAACTGAAGCGTATAAAGGATAAAATTCCGAACAATATCATACTCTCCCTTCAATAGGAAAGCGATTCCAGAAGGAATGAAATCACGGATAAAGACCTGGTCATAATTTAAAACATTGGAATTGGTTGGGTCGTTTGCAGCAATAGTACCTATAGGACTGCCACAATAATAAACAACAGACTCCCTTAGTAGGTCCCATGCTTCTTCCTCAATGGAGTTGAGGCTACTCGCGTCAAAAGCGCCTGTTATAGTTCCATTTGTAACATTAGATGTCAAGACCTTCGTCTCTTCCTGTTTCAATTGTTGAACATCTTGAAACTCAAGAATAGGCTCTGAACTCATCGCATTGTTTACCGGATTTGACGTTTCAACATTATTCACAAACCACGATCCATTTACATCTCCAGAAGTTAAGCCCCTCGCACTTTCAGCTTGCTGGCATTTGCACGTCTGCAACCGTGGATGACCATAGGTCTTGGAGTCACCGATATTGACACCAGTCCACCAAAACTGACGAGTTCTTCTGCACTGACTTGGAAGCATACTAGAACACTTGATTAAATGCGTATTATGCCTCGACGATCTTCTCGTCGTACATTTTACTCGAAATGTGGAATGTAATGCGAAATCTGAAGAGTTAACAAAGGGCTCACTAGACCCAGTTTGAGGCACAACCCTGGATAGAGCCTGAAAAACTGCTTTGGATGCACACAGTGACATATTGCTTTCAAAAGAAGGAGCTGTACCAGCTTAATTAAATATTCTGCCTGTACATTACATTATATTATAACCAGTCAGAAACTAATGAGTATTAATCAAAAATGGATCACTGAACAATACAATTTCAATTATTAAAAGATTGAAAGATAATCAGCTGCTTGCAATTTTGAAGAGAAGGGAAGAAACACTATATTATCTTAAAGCCTTATCTGGAATTTACCCCATTTCTTCAACAAATTCCCCAAAACAAGATTAAAGCAAATAAACATTTCTCATAAACCAAGTAGGATCAAGCTCACAACAGGAAGACATGCTCAACAGTTTTGACAATTAACTTCCACTTAATCAAAAAAGAAGAAAAATCAAAAAACAAAAACGACAAAATTAGCTGCTACCTACACACAATTCAGAGCTAAACGAATTTATCAGAAAAGAAAAAGAAAATCCATAAGATGTAATTGTTACCTAACAAAACGCACACACCCAAGCGAACTAACCTTTGAGCAGAGGAGGAGTATATCGTGGTTCGTGGATCTTCAGAGATTCTGCAAAAAAGCGCACGTTAATGTTTCGTTATTTTCGGAAACGAATGTCTCGTCGAACTTTATTTCGCGTTTTCGGTTTTTTCCTTGATTTTTCTTATCATGTAGTGGTGGCTATTTTTTTATTTTTACTTTATTCACCTTTTTTCTTTTTCGCACGTGACATTCTGACATGACCTTAAAAAGAAGGATACACCCAGCATGGTTGAGAGACAATTTAGTGTATTGAGTTAAACTTATGTTAGCGAGAGAAGTTAAATATTTTAAATTAGTAATACCGTTGAAGTATAATGCAATAAACAGCAAGGGCTGAGAAGGGAATCAGAATAATAACAAGGGCAATGTGGGCATGGAAGCGGCAACCACAACCAACAAACAACAGCAAGTAATTCAGAAAGCTGTTAAGGAGATGGCACGCGTGGCACCGGATCCGCAAGAGTCGGGCCAGAGTAGAAGCATGAGAGCGAGGAGACGCAACTCATATTACGATGCTTACCTCTTGGGAAAAGGCATGAGTGTAGTAAGTCAATTCTTCTTCTTCTCTGAGCTTTCTCTACTCATTATTGTTCCATTCCTGACCTGTGTCTCTGTAGGTAGGAGGCGCGGAACCCCGCGACGGTAAGAGTGCAACCGCAAGCCGTGGTCCTTTATCCCCGCCAGGTGAGCTCGTCGGGGAGGCCACGGGGGTTGGTGATCGAGAGACGTAACCTCTCTGTGCTCGTGTGTATTGCTCTATTTCGCACTGCTCTGTTCGTACTCAACCGTTGAGGCTCAAGCATTCGAAATTCTTCTTACTTTCTACTGTCACTGTTGCATCATTTAATTTTTCTTTGGGCCCGAAGACTTATTGTAATCCATTGGACCGTGTGGGATTCGTTTATTTACAAACTTCGTTACATATAATATATAATATATATATATATATATATATATATATATATCTATATAAAATATAATATAATATTATGTGCAACATTATATAACAATAATATGGATAACTTAGTTATTATAGTCTTACACATAAAAGAATATTTATGTACAAGAAGTGATGTGATAATTAACGGAGTAACGTGACAATTAAATGTCACGTCAATAATCACCATTAGTTAAGTGAACGGAATGACTAATGAAGCCAATTTTCAAAATTGAGAGAAATAAAACTTGCCAAAGAAAAATTAAATTGATCTAAATCAAAACTAAAGAAGTGCTAAGTTGGAGTTTTATCCTAAAAAGAAATAGAAAGGAACCTAGGGATTTTGTGTGCCACAGAAAATGCAAATCGTTGTGTCCCCTCTTGTTTTTCGAGCCGATTATAAGACCATCATTTGTTATTTCAGTGATTGATTTTATTTTGATGTACGGCCACTCTAAAAGAAATGTACACAATCATGTAGTTACGTGCAGTTATATTAATATTAAGTTTTGACTCTTAACACTTACCATTTCAATGAGTTTTAATATGATTTTAATTATTATGTATTAACTGTATAAATTTTATATTGTCATTCAATTAAATTATTCTATATGTATAATTTTTTAAGTAATAAAGGAGAGAAATAACTATTATTTTTTATGTGACAAAATTTAATTAAATGAGAATGTACAATAAATTGCAATTAGACTCTTAATATATATGGTAAAATTTAATGGGATGAGTGTATAAAAATATTGTTTACCGATAATGTATCAAAACTAGTCTTAATTATTATTGTTATTTTTTATAATTTTTAACAATTTGTTATTAAAACAACTGAATCGGCTTTAAAGTAATCTTGATTATTCATTGATTTAATTTTATTTCAATTAATTATTCGAATAGATAATTGAAAAAGAATTAGAACTTTACAAATCACAACAAGTGTAATAACTAAAAAATTTAGACCCAAGATATTGTTTTCTCACCCGACCCGCTAATTAAAATAGTAGGCTGAGTTAAGTTGGGTTGTAAGATTTATTCTCCCATCAGCGGAATTTATTCATGAATATTAGATTTACATTTTTGGTCGAAGGACTTATGAGTATTAATTTAAATACAATCCATTGGTCAACATTTCAACCAAAAAGGCCCAAAGAGAAATAACAGTACATAGCCCAAAAAATAAGAATACCAAATAAAAATTAGCTACAACATATGATCCCAGAATAATGGATAGAATAAGTCTAACCCAACGAAAGGTTCTTAACCCACGCTAGTGAGATTATGCTATTGGTTATGCCATAACATGTATTTCCCCCATATTGGTTCTCGTCCAAATAGCAAAACTACATTTGATGTGTAATGCAAAATTAAGCATAAAGCACGACAGTTATTTTAGAGGCCAGTTGATGAGCTCCCATATGCAGTCCCTGTTTTCCTCCTAGCTTTTGAAGTATCGGCTTGCTTGAACAAGGGTCATAAGATTCCTCAGCTTTTTGCTTCATCCCTTTTGGATGATTTGATTGTGATCATGACAATTCAAAACTGATTTCTGAATCATGTCATCAAACAGATCATGTTTCGTCGCTATTCATCAGTTATCAGCTATCATATATCATAAACTACTTACTTAGTACAATTGTGGTAAGAATCCATGCTATGATGGTGGTAAGACATGCAATGGCAAAGGAAGAGGGGAGAGAATCAAATATAGACCACAAATGTGCGGCCCAATTTTTAAATAATTAGGTTGTGTTTGGTATGGGAATAAAGATGGGAGAGAACTTTTCATGAATTGGATTCAAAGATTTTTCTCCTATTTCTACCCCATATCAAACACACCTTTAAGAAGATGAGCGCAAGCTTACGCTAAACCCTTTCCAACTCAATCTTGTGCTTGTCCAACTGATCTTTCAACTCTTTTTTCCACTCCAGAATTAAGTTTTCTTGTTTTGTTATGAGCTTGTTTTTCGTGTTAAGTTCCTCTTCCATGAGAGCAATCTCCTGCTTAGACAAGATATGCAGCAGAAGTTTAGATGATAATATTACTCGGTCTCCAGAACTAAGAGCATTAATGCACAGTAGGTTACCATACGGTCCATACCTTTCTGATCATTTCAACTTTTGTTGGCGTATCCTCACGTTGCAGGCTGATAAAATAGAGCTGTAGCTTCTTGGCAGCCTCCATAAAATCTCTAGCATACCTATCCACATCAACTGAAAAAAATCATGCAAACAAGGAAAACCCAGTTAGCTAACTTTTGCAAGTTATGTTTTGGTCATCATGCATGGCAAAATGAAAACCATTTTAAAAATACACATATACGTATTATATGTTAACACTACGCCCAAAGATTTTGCAAAATAAAAGGGAAACAAGTCTCTTTTCTCCCTCACTAAACAAACCCTTAGCGCCTGTTTGGTACTGTTTTCAACTATAACGACAAAACTGCCACTTGGTTTTCTTTTTGTTTCATGTTTTCAGTATATGCAAAATCACCTAGACACTGGAATGCCAGTTCAATAGTTTAGCCATCGCCTGTCAGCAAGTCAATCTATTCCATAAACAAAGATATATCACATTGAAATTGTTCTCATTTAAAAAGCATCTCAATTCAAACTTCCAATCACGCATATCATGATTACTAAATAAATAAATCAATTAAAGGGAAATCAAGCTCTTTACAAAGCCATTAACCAAACCTCAATTTTCTTCTAAACATATAATATAATTATAATAGGGGATTGAAATGAGTAACTTGAAAGACTTATAGACACTCACTTTGATGCGAAGGGTGGGGGGAACGGTCTATTGCTTGAAGTTCTCTAGCAGGCAAACAAGGAAGCAAAGCAGCCTCCAAGGCCATAACACACGAAATCATGTCGTCCTTAGCCAGAGGAGACGATGGCAGTTGTGGATCAACTGTGTGCTGTTGGTCAACTACTTGTCGATCACCCATATTCCCTTGCTGGCTAAGTGAAAGACAAAATAAAAACAAATCCTCTTGTAGCCTGAACTTTTTGCTTTTATGAATCAAATGAAATCAAATAAAACAGACTAAACGCTTGACTTAATCAGGCCCCACTACTCATGCCAGAGAACAACAATTTTATAGTAGGGAATAAAAAAAAACTCAAAAAAATCCTGTTAAGAATTTTTTTGCCTCATTTCATTTTAAAAAAAAAATAATTCTTTTGCTTGGTTTGGGTGGGATTTCCCCTTGGTTATACAAACACATAACATTAAGTAACTCGTAATAAATAAATAAATAAATTTTCGGCTAAAATACTTCTAACAACCAACCATCTTGTGCTACTTTCCATCTATTTTTTACAAAACTGAATACACATATTAAAACTAAAATGTTTAAAGATTAAAAAAAATATATTAACTCTCTCAGATTCATCATGCTCTTTGCCTGAGAAAAAAAGACACGGCTAAAAGTGGCTATTCTCAAAAGTTTCACTGGTGAAGGGTCCAAAATTTCAACGCAAACTGAAGCTAAGTTCAATCTACATAAAAATAATTTCATAGAAACAAAACCTAGCTCCACAACTTCAATTTCCCCATTCCAACATAATCACAAGCTTAGATTGATCAATGAGATCAAGGGTTTGCGAATCCCGGTTCCCTAATTCCTCGAGAATAAATTACTTACCGTTGGTGCGTGGAGAGAACCGCTGCGCGGAGAATAACGCGGCGGCTCTCGGTGGCTTTCCGCCCGGCGAGATGGCGGTGGCGGCGACCGGCAAAGATGGATCGCTGATTCGTTCGTGGGAAAGAGCGTGAAAACTGAAGAGAAAAATACAAGATTTGGGTTTTTTTTATGGTCGAAGGGTTTTTTTATTATGGTGGTTTAAGGTTAGGTATTTCGTATTATTTAATTAATTTATTTTTAATAAATTTTAAAATTTAATTCATGAAATTTTGTTAGCATTTCATATTTTATACAATTGTATTAAATTTTTTATTAATTAAATCATTAAAAAAGTCAAAAATTGTAATTAAAACCAAGATTAAAAATTTATGTTGACCAAAAAAAGAGAGATTTTGACAAAAGAAAAGGAAAAAATAAAAGAGAAGAGAGATTACAATTTTTTTTTACAAATTACAAATAATAGTAAAAATATTTTTAGGGTTTAATTGTTATTAATCTATAATGTAAAGTTTTTTACACTATTATCAAATTAAATTTTGCTACTAATAAGAAAAAATGACTCTTTCACTTATTATTTAAAAAATATATGCACATAAAATAATTTAATCGGATAAATTAAATAATAGTATAAAGTTTTTATACCTCAATAGATAACTCATATTTTACTAGAAAATACAACAAACAATTTATAAAAATAAATAAATCGAGCAATCTTAGTTACATAGATTTATTTGCTATAGAGATTTCACATATTTCAAATTAAATCCAATGGTTAAAATTTTGAGTTTAATTTCTATGCATAGCACATTGTCACCCAATCAGATTTTTTGATATACCTGGCTTTTGAAAAAGTAAGAAAAAATTAACTATTTATAATAATGTTACAAAATTTAATTGGTTAACAGTGTAAAAACACTTTACACATTCAATAGATAGAAATTAGACTCTAAAATTTTTCCACTCACCATTTCCCACACATCCAAAGAATATCGTCATTTAATATAAAAGTTTAATTTTTTTTTTACTCATGGTGTAAAATTATTTTATGTAATGCCGTATAGTTTATTAACTATCCTCCTCCAAAATCATGATTTTTTAGCCTAAGACAGAGGCAGGCACTGGCTTACATGGCTTATTATATGTCAGTTTTAACCAAATTTTGATTCTTTTTGCACTAAGCCACTAATCCATGACTCGTCAATCGGCCTGTCTTAGAATACCAACCAGTAACCGGGAATAAAAACAGGTCCGGCATTCCCAACTCCTGTTGTATGAAAATTGTTGTGGTATTTTTTTCTGGTCGTATCAAAAGCCTTCTGCTAAATATGCAGATCAAGCTGTTATACTAGATTGAGCCAATGGAAGTAAATCTTACTCAAAAAAAGAGAAAAGAAGAAAATGAACTTATCATTCAAGATTACGTGACTCAGCAATCTGTTTATTTAGGGTAATATGTATTTAGTGGAATTTAACTTCCCCATATGTTAGTTAAAGTTTCAAAACTTCAAATTCAAATAGTCAAAGAAGGGATTTTTAACTACGAAGTTATTTCTTTAGCGATGTAGATACATGAAAATTAGACTATTCCATAATATATAGACCTAAAAAAAAGCAATCTGTAGTTCGAAAAGTGAAAACGGCAGGGATTGCAATTTTAGCGAATTCAGTATTACAAGAAACTGTTTAAACAACTACTATCGAAAAATGGAACATTATTTCGCAGTTAAACCCATTCAATGTGCCATCTCCATAGTAAGTACACACAAAAAACCAGATATATGATTATGTATCTAATGAATAATTGGGAAATCCCTTCTAGGTGTAAAGAAAATGAAACAGCTGACCTAAATGCAACCTGATATTTTTCCCATGCACATCACCACAAGTTTCACCACTTTCTCTTCTTTTTGAACTTGTACTAATTTCTATCCTCCTCATCAGGCTCAGAGGATACTGGAAGTGCACTGTAGTCTTGTGCTTTGGTGGTAGGAATGGACAAGCTGCGGCGCTCCTTCCCTCCGGGCTTAGAAGATGCATTGCCGTACCAGATCATTCCGGCTATTGCAATGAGCATGCCTAGAACCACATGCAGATTGAGACCTTCTTTCCCAAAGAAAATGAACCCCAAGATGAGGACCATAATAGTCTTCATATGGCCAAGGACTTGGAATGTCACAGCAGTAAACCTGCCAATGCAGATGAACTGGCTGAGGTTTACCCCTACTGCGATACTGCAAGACAGAATGATGAACAGCTGCAGGCAGAAGAAGCATATTAGTTTAAGCATGGTATTATAGTAGTACCAGTATTTTATTTTTTTAATTTTGGGTGAAGAGGTGTACATCATATTTGAACCTCAAGGAGCTTAAGCGAAAATTGATCAAATGTCACATGTAACTGGGATTGAAGGCAAATTTTCATGTCATGGTAAGCATGCACATAAATTTCAAGGATTAGAAAATGTCCCAAGCAGTGCAAGCATGCAATAAATACAGAAAGGAATTATGGGCAACTTTTTAGGATATTCATTTGCAGCATTAAACATTCAAGAGAAGAATAGAAAAATGTCCATAATATTTTTATATAAAGAAGCTAATAATATTGGAAAGTGGAAAACTAATTGAATTACACCTCTGCTAGAGGGAGTTAAAAAAGGGAAGGATAGAGAATAATCATTTGTTAAGAAAGAAACTTAACCTCTGTTAAGAGACTTTGAAGGGAATATCATTCCTAATAAGCAATTAACAGGCAAGAATGGAAGTTAGGTGGATATGCTACTACAGCTTGAACTTCATGTGCTAATTACTAAACCCTCTTAGTTTACCAGCCAATCTGGAGTTCTGAACCGCTTCTAACTGCAGGAACCCAGGTGGAACTTCCAACCACAAGCAATGCTCACAGGACTTCCAAACTAAAAATGTTTTAAAGCACCCCACGGCAAAAAATACTTCAATTCTTTCAGAGCTTATCAGATGGTAGACATGGACATACTAGATACTACTAATAAACCTCTTACTCTAAATGTGTGGTTGGTTGTGATAGCGTGAAGAATTTTTCAAGATTTAAGCATGCTCAACTAAAGGGTTTTAGACTTTTCAATGTCGTCCAGCACAGTCATAAGATCAATATAATTATTATTATTCGGTGTTGGCCAAAAGTATATGCTTATAAATAAACAACAGTCAACAGAGAGAGAAACTTACAATGGATGTCCAACCATAGTTGTAGGTATCAACTCGTTTGTTTGTCAACCAATAGTCCAGAAAGGGACCAACTAGCAGTAAGCTTGCAGCCTGTGCTGGTGCAGTGTGGCCCAACAAGTTAAACGACCCAAGAGAATACTTCCTCTGTAGAAAATGCACATACTACACAAAACAGAAGCAACAATCAGTTCAACAAAATTTAGATCAAGACACCCAAATATAACAAGAGTTCGAGTTTGAAAGATCTAACATGAACTACATAAGTCTACCCCAGAATGTATTAAAAAAACTACCCGTAATCAAAACCCAAATGTACGAAGAAAAATTGCTGCAGGCATCCCATTTTGTCAATTTTAGATCTATAATAAGCTGATTTACATACATGAATGTTAACAACAAGCACCATGGACCTGAAAGTGAACATTCACCAAATTTTTAACCACTTTTATGACACGGAATTCAAATTCAGGGTTTGATGTAGTGTTAGTATGTTACTTACATATTGCTGCAGTGCGGTGCTCCAAACTGCCACCGCAGCAGCTATGAAACCCTTCAGATTGACACTCACATCAGTGACAGTACAGACAGCAACACCAAGGAGTACCAAAGAAATGCTAAGCTTTGTGTCCCTTGAATATCTCACATCATCCAAGACAACTTCCAGCAAACAAGATACTGGAATCATACTCAACTTAGCAATCTGAAAATCTCATTGCAAAGGAAAGAAACATTATAAATATTAATATTTGTCATATGGAGAGTTAAAATATGATACCAATGGTCCAAAAGTTACCTGATAGAAACCAACAGAGTTCCACATTAAACTCACATTCATTCCGACGATGGAAAAATTTGCAAATAAGACAAACTTGATGAGATCGGGCAATGGAAGATGAGAGCTCTGGATATATCCCATCCCCTTGAGAATGGAAGTCAACAAGGTTGTTGTGATAAAATGGAGACCAGTTAACGTCGTAGCTGCATAATAGTAGCATTATATTAATAATGATAAACATGCCAGGACTCAGGCGAACTGGAGAAGGGTGAAAGTTCATAAATCACATTCTTCTTTGGTCAACTAGTTATATAAGAGATTTTCAATCAACCATCCAGCACTATTCTCAGCACTTCGCTGTTGTAGTTATGGGAAATCATGCAAATGACAAATTGTTTAACAATAGTTTTCCTGGTGAAATTTTTAAATGCCTTTCTTGAGCAGCACTACAAAAATTTTGGATCGAAAAATAAATTGCTATTGTCACCCCCATCCTCCAAAATTCAGAAGAACTGGGGGATCTTGGATAGTTCATTTAAGATTTAACTGTGAGTCAAAATTTGTGAGAACTGTGGACCACTGGCTACCACAAATGATATATTAGATTCTTTCTAAGTCCTAGGAACAAGTTTATAGTGCACATGAGCAATAAAAACCAGACGCAGTGAATGCATTGCAATTTAATGCAATAAACATTTATAGTGATAGAATGAAATGTAAGCCAGGAGTAAAACATAGGTGGGGAAAATTGGAAAAAGAAAAAAAGGAAAAAAAGAAAAAGAAAAATCATGATGAGACTATACCAAAACTGAAACCATAGGTAGCCATCAGAGCTTTGTTCACAATGATTATTCCCACAGATGTAACTACGTTGAACATCCATGATGCTGCATCAAGGGCAGCCTTACTATCACCCTTGTTCGCCGAAGACATCTCGAACCAGAGTTTCTAGTGTAAAAACTGGATTTTCCAGTCAATGAAAGGTATCACTAATTCCAGAATCCAGTGGCTTTATCTGCACGGAAAAAGTAAGTCATCAGATGAACCACAGATTCCAATAAAAGAAGTGAAATTCCCTACTGATCCAAATCCAAAAAAAAAAAAAAAA
>QANU01036045.1:50277-117520 GCA_003254905.1 Nissolia schottii | reverse complement strand
TTTTTTACTTTAGTAAGGTTGTGTCTGTTTTTACCAAATGGTTGTGTCTAAGTATAATAAAAGGTTATGTCTCGTTATTTATCATGGTTATGTCTGTATTTTTTATATGGTTAGACATAACCATTGTGATTAGTGAAACAAAAAAAAAATGAAAAAAAACAAAATTTCAAGAGCTAAATTGAGAGAGAATGTGTGGAACTGTTATTTGATTTACGATTATCTCATAGATTGTTATATTTGAGGCGCATGAGTAGTTATGGTATAACAATTAAGAGTGTGTTGAGTCAGTAAAATTGAGTTTGTAAAAGTAGCCTAGATGTGCAAGAATAACTACCCTAACTTAAAACTTATAATGTAAAAAAAATATCAATGGTTAATATTCAAATTGACCTCAAACTGATTTGGTACTTCAGTTGGTTCTTCAAATTTTGATATGTCGCCTGTCTTAAATAGTTGTGAGGGAGGATGACATAACTCAAAACGATATCATTTTAGGCCAACTAAAACGACATCATATTTGAATGTAGGGATCGAGTTAGGCAAAACGATTTTTTTAAGGACTAAGTTGAGCAAAACAATGTTTTCAAGGACTAAATTATGCAACCTCCTTATCTCCATCCTTTTTTTTCTTCCTCCTCCATCACCACCTTCACATTCAACCCACCACCACCACTGGACCTCATAACCACCACCAACTCCACAACAATTCCACCACCACTATATATTGCACTCCCATAACCACCACATTTTGCAAAATAAAACCAATAAAGCAGAAGTTAAAATAACAAAACCCATAAGAAAATAAAAAAATTCAAAGGTGGTGAGGGGAGGAGGAAGAGGCACTAAAAAGTTCATAAGGATCAAAGTGGGCATTGAGAACATTTTTGAGGGATCATGTTGGGTCTTAACTCAAATATCAAAAGAAAAATTCTCATTCCAGTTTTATCCATTACAATTTGTCTTTACTACTAATAAAACATTTGAACAACCTTAACGATTTTTTGGTCACAAGTTATCTTCTTTCAGTTTTATCCCTTACAAATTATTATATAAACTGATTTTACTCTTTATACTTAAGGGTAAAATTGTCTAACATAAGTATATATGTCTTGCAAATTACATACTTCTTCAGTTTTAAAATTATCCACATTCTCTAATTTTATCTCGTCCATTTTACTTAAATCTACTATTTCTTCTCTGTCGTCTTCAACTTTTAAGAATCGAAGTATTTGAGACAGAAGCATGAAAAACTGTGGCTTGGTAGACACTTGCCTATCAAGTCCATTGGGAAGGTAGTCAAAATAAGTTTGGTTTACTCGGCTAATTGGACGGAATAAATATATAAAACTTGATTCGCGAATACTAAAAAAACTCGTTTAACTTATATATACAATTTAGTCCATTTAATTCATGTATCAAATTAACCCATTTAATATTAAAATATACATAACTTATAAATTAACTCATTTATTCACATTAAATGAACAAACTAATCATATAAAATTTAATTTATGCATAATAAAATATCCATTTAATTCAATTCATTTAACGTCAAAAGTTAAACGGGGTCGCACTTACCTATTTAATAGCCCTACTCACCAGCAAAGACAACGTATCTAACTGATCCTAATATTTAAAAAGGAAAAAGAAGGAAAGAAAGAGAACAACCCCACTCGTCAAAAAAAAAAAAAAGGAAATCAAAATAAAATAATAGAATTTAATGACAAAAAGATCACGGAAGAAAAGCGGAAGAGGGTATGCCTGAGTGGCAAGATGTGCCACGTGTATGCCACTTGGTGAAAATAATCCGCACCGTCACTCTTCCCCTTCTTTCCTTTCTATTGCCTCAAACCTCCATCGCCATCTAACTCAGCCACCCCCAATTCATTTCATTCTTTCATTTCATTCATTTTTTTTTTCTTCTCTTAACCCTTATTTTCTTCTTCTTCTTCTTCTTCTTCTTCTCCTTCTTCTTTGTTTCTTCTCGTGTTTTGACGGATGATGGGGAAGAAGAGGAAGTCGGTGGCCACGCGCCTTGACGAAGTGGATCGGACCATGTACTCCACCTTCTGCAGCACCGCCAACTCCCTCTCCCACCTCTACACCCACGCCATGAACCAGCAGAAACTCTCCTTCCAAGCCGGTGAACGTCACGCGCTGGTAATCCTATTCTCCCTCTCCCTTCATTCCCCCCGTTCAATTCAATTCACGCTTTCCCCAATTTCTTATTGTTAAATCCCCACGCGCCTTTTTTTTAATTTTATTTAATTTTGAAGAAATTCTGGATTTTTATATTGTGGTTTTAGTTGCAATTGTGAAATTTTCTGGTTTACGGTTTTAGGGCTACAGGATAGGCTATCCTACTGACTAGAAGAATTGAATTTCAGATTTGCTTTTCAATCAATCTAATACTTGGCCAATCAAAAATTCTTCCTTGAAGTAACTTAGACTTGGAGTGGATTCAAATTGCTCATTGAAAGTTCCCAATTTTCTGATTTGGTTCCGGCGGATTGTATACATAACGAGCTAGATAGTTCTTATTGTTTTGCTGTTTGGGTTTGGTGCTTGGTGTTTTTGAAATTTGTTTCTCACTGTTGAGAATTGGTTATGACTGTTTTATCTTGCTAAGTTCTAATGTGAATGACTCGGTAACTCTGTTTGTCTCTCATCACAGGAGAAAATGTATCAATGGATTCTTAGACAACAACAGGAAGGAACTAGGGTGACGACTGGTGATATAGTTGCTCAGTTGCAGGTCTTGTATAGTCTCTCTGAAAATAATATTTACTCATTTATGCTGTAGCGTCACTTATTATTATATGATGACAGTATTCTTTTGCTCTATCGGCAATATCCTCCTTAGGCTTCTTATATCCAAATTGCTACTAGCTGACCTAGTTTGTCTTCCTTATATTCATTTGAATGTACTCGGCATTTATCTTGCATCAACTCTATTTTTGCATATAGCTTATAGGCCCCTTTGTCAAATTGCTTTGAATGTGGAACTGGCCATTTAATGCACATCATCCTTCAAGCTTTGGTTTTAGAAGTAGTGGTAGACCACCAGTCATGTATGTACAAGAACCTTTCAAATTTTTCTTTTCTTCTGATTTTTCTGGACATTGAATACCTTTTTCTCTGTTTCTTCTTCTTCTTTTTGGGTGGCTGTCCATAATTGTTTTTAACCTATAGGAGTTAGGTCTCATCTCTCGTGTTAACCAGATCTTGATTGTTGAACTACAGTCAAAGCATGAAAAAGAAACCTTTCTTTTTTTCTCACTTCACTTGCATTGTCATTTCCTCTATCTATACAATTATACATATATCTGACATTATACTGTTTCAGGCCATCCATCATACTGAATAAATCCGTTTTCAGATGCATCCTAATAGTTGAATATAAATATATAACTTTGAGCTATGTGTGTGAATGTAGAATGAACTTGAATATGGAGCAGAGGAGTCACCAATGTCCCCAAGACAGCCCAGCTCTCAGAATGCAATGCACACTAATTTTGGTGCATCCATTCCCTCTAATGCATTTGCAGCAACTGTTGTGGGGCAGGGAATGCGAATTGCCCAACCTGATCAACAAGCAAAGAACTCTGTATTTTCAAATGCACTATCTAGCCCCATTCGTCGCAGCCTTCAGCCATATCATTTGGCACAAGGGAGCTGTCCTTCGAGTAATATCATGTCGTCCCGGAGCAGTGAGATGACTTATCCTATTGGCCAGAACAGGGATACAAATTCTTCCAACTCCAGTGATTGCATGGACATGCATGCAGACAGTCCTGGCCATGATTTTTCTTATTGATGCTGTAACAGTTAGAACAGGGAACAGTAAAGAGAAGGTTGTGTCTGAAATCTGTGGTCATAATAGTGTGGGGTAAAACCCAAAGATACACAATCACCACATTAGTCCTTTAAAGATCATTGTCACCAAATAAGTCCCTCAAATATTCAAAACAATAAGACAACGGGTCCTTTTGTCTCACCAATTTAGTCCTCCAAAAGGATGAATATGGTGACATTTTAGATATTTGAGGGATTTGTGTGATGACAATAAAATTTAGAGAACTAATGTGGTAACTCGTATTTTTCGATGACTAAAATGGGGTTTTACTTGAATTATGTGGTGAAAAGTGTCAAAATTTATTGGGGAGACTTCAACGTGTTTGTGTACTCTTATCCAGTTTGAAGCTTGAACTTCGGTGTACTGTGTGTAAGCAGATATTTCTGGAAAATGGTGGCTATTTCCCCGAGTACTCCCAACAGCATAATATCATTCAAGTATGTGATATTTGCTTGGGATTTTGCTTAGCCAAGGTCCTAAATTACTTAGAATTTATTCTGATTAATAAGTGAACATTTGTATTATGTACTTACAAACTACATTTATATGTACAATATGGTTGTGATGTTATAGTATTACGAGTTTGAGATGCTTGTGTATAATATGTAGGGGTAGCTCAAATGATAAATAAGGTTTAGTTCAAGGATTTGAGTCATGAAAAGGACTGGTGGAGAGGAGCAATCCAAGAGAGGATTAGTTCCATAGTTCACATTGCTTGATGTCAGTACTTCATCACTTGGGGTTGTGATATGTTCCAAGGGTTGAGGTTTTTTGTCCACTAAAGCAGTACTATGAGCAGTACAGGAGTTGGGTTCAGAATGTCGCGAGACAGCTTGTTCCATATCGTGTTTGAGCATTGGGAAGACTTTTCCTTTCTCCGTTAAGACTGGGAAGGATGAATCTCTTGGTGTGCTAGTTATTTTGCCCATGGTAAACACTGGGTAGCCAAGTGCGGAAGTAGATAATTGTTATAAGCTAAGTGGTAAGCTCACCTTAAGATGAGTGATCTCTTATTTCGTTTTTTCTAGAGCCTTTGACAAGACATCCACTTGAACAGTTGCTATGAAAAGAGTACATATGATGATGCAATTTTATTTTTATAGGAATTAAGTAGTTATTTATTGGTTCAAAACAACTTTTTAATCTTCTAATTGTAATCTTTTTTTCCCCGGGGGGGGCAGAGGTCAAATTATTTAAGCTTGAAGATTTTTTTTAATTGTTTTTGATGAAGAAGAATTACTTTTGTGACTTCTATAGTGCCATATTCTTTATAAAATTATCGTACTTGAATTTGTTGAATTAAATTCAAAATATATTTAACTAGATTTAAAATGCTGTATTCTAAGGAATGGATTCTCTTGTATCATTTTCTTACTTGATAATGTCTACACAATTAAAAATTGATAGTTCAAACATAATTTTGTCATGTGAAAAATTAACATGAAATGATACATTTTCCATATTCCAAAACTTAACCTTTTTTTGTTTGGAAACACAGGAGTACAAAGTATTTTAGAAGTTATTTAAAAAAATAAATTCTGGGTCTAAGAGACTTTTTTTCGGTTCACGGGTCTGAGAACCAGAAACACCCCATCATGCAATTTTGGGCCAGATGGTTTTCAGCAATGCCACGGAACATAGCACTAAGCCCAAAACGAGCACAAAAACAGAAAAGTTCCTTGAAAAATTAGCTGGGGTGTCCTTCCTTCTCTCTCTTTACAAAACTTTCAACATTTCATTCCTTCCCGCTCTCAGTTTTCACACTCTCTGTGCTGTTCCTCCCTTCCAATTTTCTCTCCGGTTCGATTCGGTGCAGCTACTCCTCTTGCACAATTCGCGGCTTCTCGAAGGTTCTATTATTCAATCTCACCTATTGAGTTTCGTCTGCTTCTTCTTCTTCTTCTTCTCTAAACTCAATTATGTATCTCTAAACTCAATGTTCGTTTAATCAGGTTTTACCTTGTTTTTTCCCCCTTTCTGCTACTCTCTGGTATCAATTATATAATCTATCTTTTATGCTACAACAAAGTCCTTGAATATGGTTATGCTGCGTGTTCTGTTCGATTATTTGTATCGTTGCTAACCAGAATTACGTAATTATCAATTTGGGGTTTAGGTATGCACGAAAATACGACGCTAGGTTTTTTTTTCCCGATATTGTGATATGAATCTAACTTGGGTTATGGAATTGACTGTTAGATTCTTTTTTTGGAATTTAGTCTTCTCTTCTCAGAAGTTTGGCATATTCGATTATTGCATGATACGAGGGAGAATTTGTAAAATAATAGCATCTTCGATAATTCTGGTTAGTTACAGCAAAAAATAAATAAAGGTTATTTATGGTAGATTTTCCCCACAGTTCCAAGTTTAGAGTCTTTAGAGATTTCAAAGCTGCTTTACTGGCTGGTTTTAGAATGTCCTAACAGAGAGCAAACTTGGTTAATTTTTATTGAAGAAATTTTCTGGTGCTTAACTTTAATTATTCCTTAGTCACTGAACCTCTTCATCTAAGGTGTTCTTTTGGTGCTGTCTCTTTAATCTTTATTTCTTGGCCATTCTTTTCTGCTTTTTTAAGAATGATATCAACAAACATTATTTTATTATTATCACTTTCAGGAAGGTTGAACTATCATGAAAACAGGTAGGTCACCAAACAACAAATCTAATCGGTGCAGTCTAAAGACAGGGCCCATTGGAGTGAAAAATTATCCCAAGAGAACTAATAGGTGGAATCACAAATCTACTGGTGATACATTTCCCCCAATCTACCATTTGTATTGATTTTAATGATTGTTTGCTTTTGTGTTTCCATTTCTGCTCCTGCGTGTCGAATATGCTGTGCCTGTAACATAGAAGAAATGTTTAAGATGCAGCTTTGAAGGTTTAGTTAGACTATTAGTAATATTTTTGCAAAGGAAATCCTCCTACTTTATTGGATAGGATGGTACTAGTTGTATTATCTGGTTCATTTTGATAAATCTGGTCAAACTTTTTGTCTTTAGGATGCGCTGATGAGTTGTTAGCTGATAAAGAGAATAAGCATTTTTCATTTAAGGAAACTGTCAGACAGAGCCAAGAAGTTCCCGATAAAGATACATTTCTTATGGAAAAGAGCGAGGGCCCTGAATTTCATCCTTCACAAGCACTTGCTTCTTCTGCAAAGATCAAGTTACAACTTTTTCCATTAAATAAAGAAACTCGTATAGGACTTGAAAAGGTCACATGGTGGACACATTAGTTATATTTCACATCTATCATAGTCTGTTTGCTGTAAGTTTTGATTGTTAATCTATTTTCCTTTTTTAGGATGGGCATAATCCATATTTGGAGCTCACTCTCAACGGCCAAAAGAAAATCTCTTCAGTGCTGAAACACCTTGAAAAAAAGTGGGGAAGTTCAAGTGTAGCCAAAGGGGATCCTATGCTTTTTCCGTACAATATAACGGAAAATCTATCTAACTGCAGAAGGTGGACAATTAATGATAGTGACACAAGAGCCGGAACTGTCTATGCTGCTGTTGGAAGCCCTGCAATTTTTCGGTTGAGGTATAATATCTGATCCTTTGATCTCATATGTACAAACTAAGGGCTTGTTTGGTTTCTATTTTATTTCCTGTTTTCAAGATTTTTGTTAACGTACTAGTGAAAACAAGAAAACTTCTGTTTTACGTTTTTACTATTTTCTTCAAAAAATTCTAAAAAGAGGAACAAATTGAAAACAAGATGACATTTCTTGTAGTTAAAACTAAAAACAAAAAATTAAAACAGAAAATAAAAATAGGAACCAACAGGCCCCAAGTTGTTTAAATAGTCTTGTGACTTGTTCTCTCTTTGCAG
Organism: Nissolia schottii; assembly: GCA_003254905.1. Lineage (NCBI taxonomy): Eukaryota > Viridiplantae > Streptophyta > Magnoliopsida > Fabales > Fabaceae > Nissolia > Nissolia schottii. The sequence goes on along the minus strand of QANU01036045.1, from coordinate 109,828 downwards.
GTATGGCTGGTTCTACATTCATGAACCTAGGTCTTTCGATATACCTTCCACGCCAATTCCCTATGAGCCTTGCGTACAAGCTGGAGGAACAGAGGGAGGTTGCAATGCAAGTTTGGAGAATTTATATGATGAAAGGGACAAGGTTGAGGTTACAAGTAAGGAATGCAAATTAGTTGATGTTGGTGATGCAGCAAATGAAGCTTTGGCTCAGAAAATGGACAATGCATCTGTTGCTCCTCTGGTAAATTTGGATGTTTTGCTTTGTGACTTACAGAATCATGTGGAATTTTGGGATATATTATGTGGATATTTTTGCCCTAAAAATTCAAAATTCCTTTATTAGTCACTTATGATAGCATAAGCATAACATGTAAAATTTTTAGTGTAAACAAAGTTCTTATTGATGGCCTTCCATTTCATATTTGACAACTCTATTGGTGGTTGGTCCTTAATTCTAAAATGAATTTTAAACCCATTCCTTTGGAAGTTGGAAGTTATAGTCTACATAGCAAATGTTCAAATGCATCCACTACATTCTGTTGCAAATCTCTGTTTTCTAATATATGCATGGTTTGCTTCTAACTAGGATAACGAACCAAGCTTAAGTAGAAGCCTTCAACAGCCATCATTGTCATGGACTGATAGTCTAACCAACATAAGCATTGGAGGCCTCCTGTCTGAAGCATCCTTGCTGGGAAGGTTAAGTATTCCTGATCCAAAATCATTTGACAGCAATGCTGGCAAGCCATCATTATCATGGGTTGATAGTCTAACCAACATAAGCATCGGGGGCCTCCTGTCTGAAGCATCCTTACAGGGCAGGTTAAGTACGCGTGATCAAAAATCATTTGACAGCAATGCTGGCAAGCAACCAAGTGGTTCAAGTCAGATTATCTCTGATTCATTGGATGCTTTTATCTCTGCCCACATTAATTATCCTCCTGTTTCAAGGCCATCCACTGAAGGCTTGCGCACATCCATATTGGATGCTGAAGAAACATGTCATGCATTTCCTCTTCAAAAGCTATCTTCTATGCAGACCGTAAGTGGAAAGGAATATTCTGTGGATTGCATTCAGGATGTTCCTTCAAACGCATTAAAGTTGTCAAATGCAGACAAGGTTAGTTGCTCATAGTCTCGAATGAGGATCTATTCTGGGAATGTTTTAGTTTCATGTGGCTCATAAGTTGTGTTTGTGCTGCAAAAATAACAATTATTTATTTATTTATTTATTTTTCCCGGTAAGAAAACTGGCAAGTTATTTATTGGCTTTTTAAATCACTTCTTTTCTTCCAACTTGAATTAACTGAATTTCAAATAATAGGATTTAGATTAGATCTTTTTAGTTTTTAATTTTGAAGTGGGGGATGGGTTTGATATGAGAAACATCTGACTTTTAGGCCCCATGTGTCTAAAAGATACAGGTTTTTAAAAAGATAATTATAATTGGTTCTTATTTTAGCCAGCCTTATGAATACTTAGTGTCAGCAAGGTCTCTTTGAGCAGAATATTTTAATGTTTCAAATGAATGAATTGCTGCATAAAAATGCCTTGCTGATAAAATAGTTTGTATGTTATCATTGGGATTGATATTGAGTTCCAGCTTAATATCGTGTAGAGATTATGGTTCCATTTGTAGATTATAAGTTGCATGGAAGCCTTGTTATGCATTATTACTCTGCAGTTCATTGTCTCTTATGCTGTGATAAAGGTTAATGATCAAGATGGACTTTCACAAAATCCTCTATCTGGGAAGACTTGGACAGACTTGTTGTTTTCTTCACATTCCAATGATGGTGAAAGAAGTCTTGGGTTATCAGGCATCAAATGGGTACTTAATACTCTTATCGAAGTGTTTCAGTGTTTGTTATGCTTTATTTTCAGCTAATATACTATCTGATTACAGAATGAATTGTTGGGACCGTTTGATCTTGGCATGCCAGCTAAGCTTATGGGCGGAGACAGTGTTAGCAGTGGTGGATTTGTTAAATCGTAGATTCTTGATTCCATCATTTTAAAGTTAACTGCTTAGGAAAAGAGAAGAAAGAAATTGTACATAATAGACAAACTAGATGAAGAGACAAGGGGAAAAAAATGGAAAGAAACGAGCCACACAAAGTACTGAATTGTCTGGTGTAAAATCAGAGTTATTCGGGGGACTAGACTACCATTTTGAATTAGTTCTTGTTAGCATTGTCCTTATTTAGTTTCTGTGCTATATGTAACTATTCTCAAGTGCTAATGAGCTGAGATGTAATCTGGTGCTAGGGTAAACATCTTTTGTCCATAATAAACTATCATACTGATGTGAATTGAAAAAAAAAACTGGGGGGGGGGGGAAATGATTGTTCTTCAACTTAAGACATTTGCCCTTGTGAATTCAACAATTTGATTCTCAAATTTTTTACGGTTATCTCGCATCAGGTTTTGTATTGATACAGGCAATAGATGGTATCATATAAGTGTATCAAGAGTACTTGTAAAGTGTGACCCTTTTTTTTAATGAAAAGTAGAATTCTCTTAAACTGTTGCATACAATTAAATTGTATTATTTCGAATACTTTGGTCATAATAAGTGAAATTATTTCAATATATTGTAAGTGTCTTTAAATGTAGCTTTGCAAGAGTTTGGTTTGAATGGTGTTCACGGTTAAGTAAAATTGTTTGTGTGAAGTTATTAATAAATTAAAAAACATTTTAATCATGTAAGTTGAGAAAAATCTGTAGGATTGTTAACGATTCGCTGTAGTCTTTGTTGTTAAAGGATGTTTACTGCCAAACCCGATTGAAATGTGTTCATACAGCAAATGAATTTATTATGGCAAATGTTGTTTTGAAGACACAAGGAGAAGGGTGCGGTGCCGTGCGTAAAGTAAGAAAACATATTGGAGAAGCAGGCGGTTCGTTAAGTACAGAGTACTGTACGTTCGTTGTTGACAATCCAAACAAGTCATTGGTTTTTGCATTTGCAGTCTGTCTCACACTCAATCACCACTGACGGACACATCAACATTACTCATTCACCTCCCAATGCCGGCTAAGAGGGCTCTTCCATTTTTTACCTTCCTAATCACAAATCATACTTCATCATTTGATTTCAATAAATGTATTTGGACACAATCTACTTCTAAATACATACATCGACAACGATGCATCAATCTAGTCAAAGGCGCTTATATATAAGTGAACCGAGGGAGTAAATCAATCAATCACTCTCTCAAACATTCTTCCTTTTTATATCTGATAGATATTATTATAGATTGATTATAGTTATTGTTACTTCATACAATACTAGTATGTTACAAGATTACATGGTTGTTACCGAAACAGAGATAATTGAAGTGTGTGAGGTTGTGGAGTACTTGGCATGGGTTGCGTTAACAGCACATATAGTCCCCCTCCTAGAAACCGCAACCTTGGGAGGTTAAAACGTGACAATGCTTATGCCAAAAGAGCTTCTGCTTCTGATTCTTCTGCTGCACCCAAACCAATCATCCTCACTCATGATAAGGATCACTCCTCCTCCTCTAAGCACGTGGTGCAAAAAGAGAAGGAGACTAACAAGACTAATAAGACTTCATATGCCAAATTAGATAGGGATATTAGTGAAATAGATGAAAAGGAAAAGGAAAAGGAAAAGGGTGTTGTTGCTAATGCTATAGATGATTCAAAGAGTAGCGAGGTAATTGGGAATGTTTCTAGGAAGAAGAAGATTGCAAGCTATGAACGTGTGGAAGGATGGCCTAAATGGTTGGTTGATAATATCCCAAATGAGGTTTTGGCTAGTTTGGTTCCTAGGAGCGCCGATTCCTATGAGAAACTCGAAAAGGTAAAATCTATCTAAACCATAAGAAGTTCTTCCCCATTTTCACCCCATACTAAAGGCACCCTTAAACTGCACACAACTTACTGTTAGCACCTTATTTCACATTAAACTTGTGTGTCAAGTTATATCATATGAATGTTTCTACAAAATGTCTTCACTTGAGAATTTCTCTAATAAACAAAAGATTTCTTTAGGTGTAATGATTTCATATGTTGGGGAAGGGGTTTTAGCTCCTGAAGTTATGGTTACTTTCTTTTGTTCCATGGCTTGCAGGTTGGGCGTGGAACATACAGCAATGTATATAAAGCGCGAGATAAGGACACTGGAAAGATCGTTGCCTTGAAGAAGGTACGCTTTGACACATCGGATTCTGAAAGTATAAAGTTCATGGCAAGAGAGATCATGATTCTGCAGAAGCTGAATCACCCCAATGTGATCAAACTCAGAGGACTTGCAACATCTAGGATGCAGTATAGTCTCTATCTGGTCTTTGATTACATGCAATCGGATCTCACCAGAATTATCTCGCGCCCTGGCGAGAGACTCGCTGAACCGCAGGTTAGATTGCTTCCCCTTAGATGTTTGTGAAATTGTGTTTTGTTTGCTGCTAGGAATGGTTATATTTTCCAATGTGTTCGAGTTTTAAGTTTGAGTCTGGGAAGCTGAAGGCCCACATTAATTAAATAATGAACTAAGCAAAAAGTATATGCAATAGGAAGATCTATAGCAACTATCTTAAAGTTTTAGGTCAAGATGCAACATTTGGTCCACTATTGTATTTTCTCACTTAACTCTTTGATTTATATATCTCCAGATTTTGGACTCTCCAGACCACATATCCCAACACTATGTTGATCACCAAAATGTAAAGGAGCCTGTGGTTGAAGAAATTGCCCTATTTAATTTTTTTGTTTCTGTTAGCTACTCGTTTTTCTTTATCAATTACTTAAGGATTTGAAGCTCAGGCTTATGAATACAAAGTCACTTTATTTGTATCTGATATTTGGTTCAGCACTTTGTAATAAATGATAATGATACAGTGGTTGGTTTGGTTGCATTTTTATGCAGATAAAGTGTTATATGCAGCAGCTGCTTTCAGGGCTCCGGCATTGTCATGAGAGGGGAGTTATGCACAGAGATATCAAAGCTTCTAACTTGTTAATAAATAAAAGAGGGGTGCTGACAATTGCAGATTTTGGACTTGCCAATGCTAAGCATCAAGGGCCTTTTACAAACAAAGTGGTGACACTTTGGTATAGAGCTCCTGAACTTCTTCTAGGTTCAATTGATTATGGATTTGGCATTGATCTATGGAGTGCTGGATGCCTATTAGCTGAGATGTTTGTTGGAAGACCAGTCATGCCTGGAAGGACAGAGGTAAAACTTTGTTGGAATGAATGAAATAGTGAAAGATGTTGTTCATGGACAACACACAAAATGATGATTGATTGATTGTTATGGAGACTTATAACAAGTCATGTCTCATGCATTTTAGAGGAATTCTTGCTTTATTTTTCTTATGTTTTTGTCCTCTATTTCTTAGCTACTCGTTTTGAATTGCGGTTTACTGCAAGCAAACATGATTTATGATAATTTGTTATGACGTTATCGTTTGATCCAACCCCACTTAATGAGACAAGACTTAGTTATTATTGTTTTCTTGTCATTGCTGGCGTGCCACTCCTTTGAAGAAGGATCTATTTCAATTTGATCAGCTACTAAGCAATTCTTTTCCTGTATTTATAGGTTGAACAACTTCACATGATCTTCAAACTTTGTGGTTCTCCTTCAGAGGAGTACTTGATGAAAATGAAGCTAACGAAAAGCTACCTTCCACCACAACATTACAAAGCTAATTTTCAAGAATACTTCAAAGGTTTTCCTTCCACTTCTCTAGATCTCTTGGCCACACTTCTTCATCTAGACCCTGCCTGTCGTGGCAGCGCCGCCTCTGCTCTTGAAAGCGAAGTGAGCTCTTCTTTTATTGCTAATGGTGCATCTTTATTATTTTGATTCCACCTTATGCCTTTTTCTTTTTTTTACAATTTTTGTGTTACTCTTTGCTCTCGTGTTCAACATGAAACTTGGAAATCAATGTACAAATAATAGTTCTCTAAGCATACAAGTGCTAAGGGGATAATTATTTCTGTCCATTGTTCATTAGTTTTCACTTTTGAACAATGTCATGCGATTCAGTAAGGATTTGTTACTAGATTTTCAAGACTAGTCTAGATGTTTAAGCTTTCAAAGGTGTGATTGCTTCAATTTAGTAAGAATTTCATTTAACTTTCAAATATGTGAATTTATGTGTCCTAAAAAAACATGTTACCGCAAATTTCCATGTGCTGAAATGTTTGCTGCTTTCAGTTCTTCAAATCTAGTCCATTAGCATGTGACGTTTTGGCATTACCAGTAATTTACAGAGACGAAGACGAAAGCTCACTCACTAAGAGACGCAAAAGGTACTCTTATCAGTTCAGAACTGGAAAAACATTTTTCTTTCATTACTTGTGTATCACTTAAGAGATAACAGTGCAGAAAATTAAAATCCAGCATTGTAGTTTTGGATTTCATGTTGTCATATGACCGAAACTGAGGAGTTGTTGATTTTGATGACATAGGCGCAAAGGTACGAAAAAAGGGCAATTATCTAGAACAAGTACGAGAAATGTAAGTTTGTCAGAAAAAAACCAAACTGGTGAACAGAGAAGAATAGATTCAAAATCGTCAAAGGAGGTGATGAATTATGAATATATACCAAGCATTTATACTGACATTACATCAAAATTAAATAACTATAAAAAAGAAGTCAATCTTACGCATATCATAATATTGTAAAGAGTTTAACTTTTATACACGGTGTTTTCTTCTATGTTAAGAGAGATTTTTTCTAGCTTGTTGCAAAAAGTGAGCACACAAGATGATAACTTCAATACGCTTGGTTTTTGATAGGAAAAGATGGAACAAAGCATGCAAGGTCAAGAAAAGGGGCATAGTGGGAGCAGCACATCGTCACAGTTCATGGAGGGAAGGAGCATGAATACATCTATATCCATATCCCCAATTTTTATCTCTACTGGGAGAAAATCCCCAAAAACTGAGGGTCATCCTAATGCCCTTAAAAACATAAAGAACTACACTCTCTTACAGGCCTCTATAATTGACATAATGAATCGGAATGAAGGCAACGAATTAGGTCAGTTGCGTAGGTCACTTTCGGCATTGGATTTTCGGTTTGATCTAGAAAAGGTATCAAGTTTCCATGGATCAAAAAAGAACCTCGGCCATGGAATTTGATTACCTCTGCCTCATTCATTTTCATGTGCTGTAAACGTTTCCGTTCTAGCACAATTTTTTACATTGTCAAGTCATTCTTCCCTCTCGGAAGCTGTGTGATAAATAAATGAGTCCTTATTTTGGACACTATTCCTTGGCATTTTGTAGTTTCCACTTTTAGCTGGAGCATATACACCGTGAGACATGCTCAAGTTAGAACATATTGTGCCTTGCCTTTATGATTAATGCACTGGCATATATGCCAAAATTAAGATATGGGATAGAGATCAAATGACCAAAGTTATATTATGCCAGAATTGAAGTTAAGCAATCAAATGACCAAAGTTGACCAAAGCCCAAGTACCACCAGCAAACCTGTAACAATAAAATCCCCAGCCATCATCATGATTCTTTTCTATACGTTCTTATCTTCATGTGTTGGTTAGTAAAATGTGAAGCAATTCAGAAGTGATAGACCAAAAAGTATTCACATGTTGACACCCTTTCTTAAATAGCAGTTCTATATTCCGATCAAAAAAACATACGGCTTACATTGAACTAATTACGAAGCTCTTTATGATTGACGCTCAAAGAAATCAGCACCATGCTCGACATCATCTGTATGAATGCCTCCACTTTGTGCCATTAGAATTCTATACACTCTCTTTGAACAAACCTCACCTAGCCTTCTCTCACCACCAACCAAACCTTCTGTTTTCAAATCTGTAAGTAAAAATTCCTTCTCATGCACCTGTAACAAAAGTACAGTCTTATTACTTACATTTTGCACCTTCTATAATTAAAAAGGACAAATGAAAACGTCTGCTTATCCCTTATTTTGTCAGACATTATTAGTAACTAAAGCCACTAAAAGAAGTCACCCAAAATGGATTTCAGTGTCCAATTTACTGTAGTCAATCAAGAAGGTCAAAAAGAACAAAAGCAATCTAATAAAAACATACCGATTTACTTGGATCCATATAAACACTTAACAGGGACTTCATGGTTGGATATTTTTTCCAAATAGCAATAGCAAATCGTGGTTGTACCTTAGGGATGGCAACCAAAGCTTTTAACCTAGTCATCGAAGCCAAAGTGAGGTACATAATACAATTAAGCACTTACTACCACTTCCAATCTGTGTGAATACGAAAAAAAGGGGGGGGGGGACTCTTGGAAGGATCTTAGCACTTCCTCACGCCGTCAAAACTCAAAATCACTCACCACACAGATTTCTTTATTAAATTCCGGTCAACACTATCCTTTGGAACAAGGGCTCCATTTGCATTTACAGATAACCGACTTAACTTCTTTCTGCAGTTGTAATATTTGAAAGAAAATGTTAAAGTAAGCAACAAATATGGAACAAATATGTTAAAGAAGCGTGTATTACATCTTCCAAATGACACCAAATCTTAGTACATGTAAGTTAAGTTTTTTACTTAAACCAGAAAGCAACTAAGTTTTCTCATAAAGCCTGATACAGAAACAAATAATTATAAACAATGGCAGTAACAATTAGTAAATCACAGAAACAACGTTGCAAACTGGAGGAATAAACACTTCAATGAGAATTTTAAAAAACAAATTATATGCATAAAAAATGGAAAGAAAAAAAATAGGGAAAATGGGTTTTTTGTAACACACAGGACCCTTCTCATAGATGTAGCAAAGAATCAGTAGACATACCAAATTCTATCTTTCAAAAAACTACCTACTTATGGATTTAGTATAACTGGTTTAGCATGAAAAGTTTTGCATTTACCGTTTTCCTTAAAAAGAATGGCGGAATTCTAATTGAATACCAAAAGTGGAGCATCAAGTACCTAAACTGACAAGATGCCAGGCTGCTTGTCAAATCAACAACATGTTCAGCCAATTCAGCCTCATCTACACAATGTCTGGAATGTACCTTGGTGAAATGAGTTGTTAATTTTGCCAGCACCTACAAGACATTTTTTTTTATAGAAAAAATGTAAGGCCTACAAGGAGGTAAATATTAAAAGCATGACTTATTCCTTGTCATAAGGCAAGTTATTCAACCTCTTCGACAGGTGGACGTCTCCAACTACTATTTTTCTCAGGATTCTTGTATTTTTCCTGTTCCCTAGCAGATCATGACAATCAATGTTTCAAGTCAACAAAACAATATTGACAAATAAAAAGGAATTATAGGTTATCAATAAATTGGCTATATATCATAAAGAGAAAGAAAGGAGCAACAACTTTTACACCAACTCCAAAAAGAAAATAAAGTGCGAATTTTCTAACACACAAAGTTAATCATTATCAAATTCTAAAGAATAACATCCAAAATCTAGATTATCAAAGCAAATGAATTAGATTTAAAATAGCATTGCTACTTCATAGACATGTGCATGCACACACAATAGAAAAAAAAATGTACCATGAAAACTGTAATATATATCACTCACCTTTTATTAATGTAAGCCATTAACCTATTGGTGAGGCAACAAACGGTATAAGCTGGATAATGACTTCGAATGCTAGAAAGCTGATCCATTAAAGAATCATTCGTGATGAGGTTACAAAATTTGTCTGCCTCAAAAACTAGTAACACGTATTGAATCTCAATTCTTTCCATCGAAAGCTGCAAATAATAATGAAATTATATCTGTGATAAACAGAATCACTGTAGAAATATTAATCAAGCATGGAAATTATATTAAAGAAAATTAATATACTAATTCACACTAGCTTAGACTTTGAAAGTTCACCCCCACCCCAGGTTTAAAAAAAAAGGGATCTCATTGTTACCAAAACATGATCTTGGGGTTATAACATCCCTCTCTTAAATGTATAAACACATGTGTGTGCGTGTGCATGTGTGAAACTTTTGAAGCAACTTCCACTTAGAAATCTTTGAAGAATGCCAACTAAAAAACATGAGATTGTAGCTGAGGCAAAAGAGCTATGCAGAGACAACCAGTCCCAACAAAGCAAAAGCAGGCGGTGCAGCTACAACTCATGTAACTAACTGCTCTCTTCCCTGAGTTTAACTTCATTTATTTCAAAACGCATTCACTACTGCATATAACTTCACACGAATACTCTTATTATCAGCTTACAATCTATTAGTGTCATAGAAAAGAATAACATTTATTTAGTGGGGAAAAAACTGTTAACCCAAATAAAAATAGCACATGAGTAATATTTATTTATATATATAAAAAAAAGAAGAAAATAAATGAGCACAGCGAAAGAAAACAAAAGATACAGATTACAGTAAGAAAAATGCTTAATGATTTTGGTGCTTGTAGATGAAATGAAGGAATTTCTTACCTGTGAAATGTGGTCAGGAACTTTCATATGCCATAAAATTGACCCTTTGATTGAATTTGATGTAATACGATACGTGAGCCCTTTTTCAGCAAACCTACTAAGCAGATGTCCTGAAGCATGAGAATAGAAGTTTTATGAGAAAACAACCATAATTAGGAATTACATGAAAAAATTATCATGTAGTTATGAGTTCAGATAAGCAAGAGAAGAGAAGTTTCATGAGAAAACAATGTGGAAATTGATGACATAGTTATGCATTCAGATATCAATAACCTACCTCCAATTGAACCTGATTCAACTACCTTTGTATCAATTTCTGCCACAATAGATTTTATTGCAAACTTCCCCTTTTCCCACTTCTGCTTTTCTTTCTCAATCTTTTTCAATTCTGCAGCTTCAACCTTCAGAGCTGCTTTTTTTAACTTCTCTTGCTGTACAACCGATTTTCATGTATTATACATTGAATCATAAATTATATAATATCAATAAGAGGTACGTAAGGCATACTTCCTTCTGTAGTTTCTTTTCCTCCATCAGGCGGCTTCTTTCTTCTTTTGTCATCTTTGTTTTTCCCATTCTCTTGCCTGTATTCTTTGCAGAAACTTTGGATCGTTTCATTTTTATGGCATTCTCCTCCTGCTCAGAACAAGGGCTCATTTTACTCACTAGGAACAACTAAAACTAAAACGAGCTAATCTCATATGCATGCGACTAAATGCAAGCAGCAAAGGAAAATTAAGGCAATCTCTTTTTTCATTTAAAGCAACTAAGATTTGAAGAAACTAATTTCAAAGCATCAAGTCAAAATATGAATAACCAAATACATGGCATACATATAACACATAAAATAACTATCAAACGACTAACCACTTGTGAAGACGTTGGATCTGAATGGTTGTCCCCAGACATTTCAGTTTGACTAGCATTTCCACATAAAATTTGCCTGTCTGTAGTTTACAATTGCACGAACAAATAAACAAAGCAGTTCAAGTGTTGAAGAACAACGTCAGCTTGTGAAGAAGCATATACCAGGAGAACTTCCAGACCCAATTGTTTCACTCTCATTCCATTTTGAAGTCCATTTTGAATCTCCCTCACCAGCAAGATCCAAAGACGATCCCCTTATTTCATTTTCATTCCAATTGTGCGCTCCTGAACTTTCTGACTCATTATCTGAGTCCAAGCATATCATCTGACTAATTCCTAAACAACAAGCAGACAAAGACACGCCAGTCAGCTAAATATTATTATAAAATAAGTAATTTTTCGCAGGGGAAAAAATAGATTTAAAATTGATGAAACGCAAAGTGGATCAATACAGCTCGGAAGAGTAATTCCAGTGTATTACTATAATGCAGCCAGTGAATATGCATTCAACAAATTCCAGTATCGTCAGATCATCGATTGACTAAGAATGAGTAATGCTAGGTTTTCAGAACTAACCAAAAATAAATTGAAATACGAAAACTGTATCGAACGATAACTTTGTTAATCAAAGCATCTAGCAATCAGCCAAGCACAAACGCATTTATGAGAATACAAGACAAACGAGAGATAGAAACTTCATCCTCAAGTTGAGAAATAACGCTACGACTATGCGGAAAGAGGGGAAAAAAAAAAAAAACAGACCAGAGAACTTTTTAGTCGGTGAAGGGGAAACCCTAACGGGATCATCAGAACGAGAAGAAGGCGCTGTACATTTCACGATGGCGACGTCGGAGCCGAATAGCTGGGACATTGGAGTCTCGGCGACGAAACTAGGCGTAGACGACGAAGGACCGTGTAGCTCCTGCGGCGGCGGCGGTTTCTGCGGGGTTGGATCATCGGCGATTACAAACACAGTCCGGTTCGGATCCGGTTCGGTTCGGCGTTTCTTGGAATGGACCGGAAACGACGTTGAGGGGTCTTCTTCGTCGGAGAGGATGATGGGCTCCATGGAATTGTTTTTTTTGGTGATGTACCGCCACCGCACTTTATCGTCGAGTTTGGTTGTTTTTCCGTCTTCGAACAAGCGCGGGATTATTGAGGAGAGAGGGGTGTTTGGTTATCTGGATATGACATCCATATTGTGAGAGAGCAAGCTGGAGTATGCAGTCTATGTTTTTTAGTTTTACACTGTTTGGTACTGCCAGGCAAGCATTAACATAATAACATGTTCTCCTTTTGTTTTATTTAAGTAAAAGGCATTTTGTATTTTTCAAATTTAAGTCTCTCTTTTTTTTCCCCTAAAGACAGATGTATTCATTAATTCATTAATAAGAGAAGCACAAATATAAGATGGGATCCAAAAAGACCAAAGCTTAATAAAGGGAGAGTATCTCAAAATTGCTTATAAAATGATATGATGATATGATGATGTTTAAGGAAAGATCAAAAAACATAAAAGCAAGCTAATAAAAAGAAACTTAAACCACTATGTTAAGGTACCAATTTGGCTTTGAGGCAGAAGGCATTCAGAAGGTAGAATGAACATTTGGGGTATAAAAAGTCAAAACTTACTCTAAAAAATTAATTTCAATCTAGCTTTGATTGAGGGGTGTGTGTTCCACCACACCCCTCCCAAAATTGGAATGCATCATTTAATACTAGATCACGCGAACTATTGTTATTTTGTTACCATACCCCAAAACCTCATGTTAGGGTTCTCTGCAATAATCTAAATCTCATGTGCTTGCCTAGCGCTCGATGAGAGTTAAGTAAGTTGTTTTGTTATCGCCATCACTTCTTAGTAAAAGTTACACTAATATAGATGTTGACGTAATAACATAGACACAAAAATCACGATAACTTATAAGAAGACGCCACCTTTGACATATGCACTTAGCCTATTACAATATTCTTACATATATTAATTATTGTGATAATATGATTGATGTTTGATTAGCTAACAATAATGATAAGAACAAAAAAAAAAAATAATGACCCTTAACATGACATATGGCTTGTGATGTGTTATGCATAATTTTTTTTTCGATAATAGAAAGTTTAGGTAGAAAAAAATAACCAAAATGTTATTTAGATCACTCAAAAAGTAAAATACTTTATCTCACTCTTTTTAAGTTTTTCAAACAACACTGTACAAAGAGCTAACCATTTTAATATAAAGAAATCTCGTGCATTATAACAATTAACAAATTATTAGACAAGTGATAAATAACTCAAATCTTATGTAAAAATAAGATTATTTGAAAATATATATTTACTGAAAGGAAAAAATAACCTTAAATGCTTTAAATTTAAAATTGCGAGAACATTATCTCGCGGAATTTTAATATAACAAATAATTAATATTCATGATGCAAGCGTGATTTATAATAGTATTTGTGAATCCATTTTTTAATATATGTGTACATAAAAATTGCTTTAATTGTTAAGTTTGTCGATACCACCTAGACGAAGTGGAAAATGATGAGCAACAAAATCACGTGAGTATGTGCCCTCGATGGCTACTCCCGACTACGCAAAAGACAAGTTAAAATGCAATTACCCAGTCACATTCATCATTCATTAAGCGAAATAAATCCAAAACCAAGCGTGATTAAAACATCCTAATCCACAATGCTATTAGGGCTAATTAGTAATTACGCAAAGCAAAACCAACCTCGCAGAAGCCGCTGCTGAAGCACGTGACGGCCCAGAGGGTCCAGTTCTTGCCGGGCCAAGAAAATGTGATGGGCCCATTAAGATTTGGGACCCATTCTCTTTAAATCAACAAAGGGACCCTTTTGTATTACATAAATCAATATGTCCACGTGGCCTGAATCCACGCCTTTGGATTAGACCAAAAGGGCTGCTGATGCTGACACCACTTGGCCCCCACCCAAAAAACCCGGCTGCGCATATGGTTCCAGACATGGCCACTTTCCTATTTCTTAATTATTATTTCTTATAGATAGATTATATAGATTATTGATAGTTTATCTATGTCTATGCAACGCTAAATATATAATTTCTTCTTAGTGTAAACTTTATTTGCTATTTTTATCCTTATAATTATCGCTTAAAATAATTATTCACTACAAAAAGCATTTGTTTGATAGTCATGAAATGTCTCTCAAACCCTACTAATAAAAGATAAAGTAAATGAGATTAATTATTAATAAGAGTTAAATAATTGGAATTTTAGATTGATTTTAATGTAATGACACAATTATGATATTGTTATATGTGGGACAATTATAATATCTATTATAAAAGTAAAACACTTTTGTTGATACGTTAGCAATTCCGGATCAAATTAATGACGGTTCAATAAAATGCATGAAGATACAATTATATTTATTTTAGTGTATTATTTCTGTACATTACAAGGTCGAGCTTGCGGAAATAAAAAAAATAATCTGTAAAGTAAAATCTCTTATTTTATAAAATAAAGTGATAGATCAGATTATTATATTAATAAAATAATAATTTGTTTAATTTTTTATTTATTAATTTAATTATAAAATTACTCATGTTACTTTTTAAAATAAGAAATCTCACTTTAAAGAATTAAAATAAAGTGAAAATTCTCTATTAGCTTTCTATGATAAAAGAGAAATTATTAAATATTTATAAAGTGTTAAATGAAGCAATACTCTGATTATTAATATGGTTATTAATAAAGTAACATTTTTAGTTTTTCATTTATTGGGAAGAGTGACTATTAACTAATTAACTATTACTATTAGAGTGGTGCTACGTATGTACCAAATATTGTATTAACATACAATTATCATTAAATGTACTTTAATCCACTACTAATAAAATAATTACTTTCTACTTACCATTATGAGTATTTATAATAATACATTAGGTTAACATATATTTTATTGTACACATAAATTTTTCTTACTATTAATACATAAATACATAGTCGATTAGTTTTCATGTAACATTTTTTTATTTGGAATGTGTAGAATGTAGAAACTGAAGGTATTCGCAACGGGAAAAAAGAGGGGTCGGGGCAACTTTTGGAAATCTTCTCGTCATTGTTTTTTTCTGGTTTGCCCAAAAACAGACTTGATTTTGTTGAAACCTTCTAACTAGGAGGGGTCCACCCTCTCCAACGGATCCCATTTTTTTTTTTTAATTATTTAATATTTATAAAGAAGTCTGATAACATTTATAAATATATAAAATCTAAAATTAATAAAAGACAAAAACACTCTAATCCAGTCTGTTTACATTATTGATTTGCAAACATCTTCTACATCGTGATCCCAATCTTCAAGCTAATTCATAATGTGTTAGGTATCTTTCGCCCAGAAAAAAAAAGTGTTAATGTATCTGAATGGAATCTAGTGGGCATAGTAGTGACTATTGTGAAAAACATTCAGATTTGGATATGGGAGGGACATGCATCAACAATCTACCTGAATTCCTATCTCCAAGACCATGGAATAAAGCTACGCGTACAAGCATTATCCATGATATTTTATTGGACATCTTCTATCATTTTTGTATAAATATACAGTGAAAAAAGAAATTAAATGAATCTGATTTGATTAGCTATCAACCATTAAGAGCGAGCTAGCTAACCTAATCATCATGATTTATGAAAACGCTATAACGTGGTGAAGTCTGTAGCATACTTCATTGAGTGAAATAAGATTTAGTTGTTATTATACGTAGCTAGCTTGAATGATTTTGAATAATCCAAATAGTAACTAAAAAGAATTTAACTTTGACATTAAATTTCATATTGTTATTTAATTACTTAGAGTTCTATTTTTTGTACACCTTTACATTGCACACTAGTTACACACCCATTTTATAATTCAGACTCACTATGGTGCAACTAAAAAAATGCATAATCGTCTTTTCACTCTCTCACCTTTCACATTTCACACACTCTCTCACGACTTTTCTCCTTCAAGAGCTCTTGCGACCTAATTATTTCTTCATTTGTTCCTCTGTTTATCTTCGTTTTATCCATCTTTATGTTCTATTTTTCTTTTCTCTTTTTGTTTCGATTATGTGATGGTTGTGTTTGTATAATATAAAAGATAGATCTGTGTATATAACGTGGTTGTGTCTAACTTTTTGTGTGTTCGTGTGTGTGTATATATATAGCGGTTGGGTCATATTGTTTAATAAGACTAGGTCTGAGTTCACGAAAAGGTTGTGTCTGACTATAATAAAATATTGTTTCTGTTTATTTAAACTGATTGTGTTTTAAATAACAAAAATGTTAAGTTTTTTACTTGGGTAAGGTTGTGCCTGTTTTCACTAAATGATTGTTTATGTTCTATTTTTCTTTTCTCTCTTTGCTTCGATTATGTGATTGTCGTGTTTGTATAATATAAAAGATAGGTTTGTGTCTATAACGTGGTTGTGTCCAGCTTTATGTGTGTGTGTATATATAACGGTTATATCATATTATTTAATAAGGTTAGGTCTGAGTTATGTCTGACTATAATAAAAGATTGTGTCCGTTTATTTAAACTGATTGTGTCTTAAACAACAAAAATGTTAGGTCTTTTACTTTGGTAAGGTTGTGTCTGTTTTCACCAAATGGTTGTTTATGTTCTATTTTTTTTCTCTCTTTGCTTCGATCATGCTTTTAAGATGCATGTAATGGTTGTGTCTGTGTAACATAAAAGATAGGTCTATGTATATAATGTGGTTGTGTCCATCTTTGTAATATGGTTAGGTCATTTCTGAGTTCACGAAATGATTGTGTCTGAGTATAATAAAAAGTGTTATTAAATCGTATCTGAAATATGCACATCAATTACAGAAACGATTACAAAATGAGAAAGCACAGAACATATCAAAAACAAATGAACGAGAATGATCGAGCATAAACCAAAATGAATTGATACACTGAGAGAGAATGAGCAACAACGGAGCAAGAAAAAATGAAGCACGAAATTAAAAGAGAATGAACAAAAACGAAGAAACAAAAATAATGGACGGAACAGTTTGTTGAGTCAACAGAGAATTTAATAAAATAGCGTGGGTGTGCAATATGTGTACAAAGGGGAGATGTGTAAGAATAATTATCCAATTATATATTGCTATATCAATAAAGATGTTTCACTTCATATTCTCTATTTTCAAGATTTTTGCGTAATAACAATGGATTAAGATATAAGTACTTAAATAATTTTTAAGAAGGTATCATACAATAATTTTTTGCTTGAAAATTATTTGTGTGTTCTAAATTGAGATTTTATCTAATGATGAATAAAATGTGAATTAGTACACTGTCTTATAATAAATAAATACAAATAACACAATTCTTTATTTTTTTCATAATCTTTCTTTTCTTTTATTTTCTGTGCTACCTAATCTTTATTTCCTACTGGTTTTGTCTTCAGCCTTACGCATCAACGGGAAATTAAATCAATGTTTATATTATGAGAAATTAATTAGGGACAAAAAGCAGCCCCACAAATTGGATAGATCATGTAGGTGAATTTCTCATATATACACAAACATTGTTGAAGGCCTGATCTGAAAATGATAGAAGCCCCATCAATGTCGGTTATCTACTTCCCTTCATTAAATGCGTGGTTTCCTATCCACCTAAAAGTGTTTAACCAAAAAATTAGGCACGATTAAGAGGGGATTGAAGAAGAAGCTACATATTAATTAAAATAAGAGGCGCACAAATATTGGATATATGCAAACTCTTCCTATGGTATTGCTAATTATAAGTTGTATGCAAGCACTGCACAACTATGCATGGATGCATATCCACCACTCAATATATGCACGTAGCAGGGGAATTGCCATGTTCTTGGAAAAGAGAGATATTTTTCTGCATAGTTGGGGCAAAGCTCCGAATTACAGGTTTCATGTTTGATTTTTAAGAATGTCTCAAATTTCTATTTATTATTTTAGTGTACATAATTTAAGTAATTCAACATTTCTCTTAAGTGAAATAAAGAAAGTAAGTACTAAAGTTTGAGTCTCATATATGTGTGTGTATATATATATATATATGAATGAGTTTGCTAATCTCCACAACTTCACGTGGGGTTAGCATTGTCCACATTTTATTGTGGACACTAATACCTTTTATTCTCTTCTAACTCAACATCTAAGGGTGATTAATTTTGTAATTTTGTTCAAATCATATTAATTATTCTCTTAACTTTTCTCTCACTTCAAAAAAAAGTAAAAGATGAAAGAGAAATAAAAGAGATAAGATTTATGAAGTAGAAGAGAAACATGAAGTTGTGAAGGTTAGCACACTCCACATATATATATGTGTGTGTGTGTATATATATATTTATTTATTTGAGAACTCAATGATAGATAATTGTAATTTAGTACACAAAGGATAAATGAGAAAAATTATAATATGAAAGGCTTGCTAGGGGTTGTGATTCCCTATGCGTCCACCAATCTCGCCTTCTTAATTTATGCATTTGAGTATTCATGAATATTTAAATATATAATCTAAGGAGTATTTTATATTATAAAACTACTATGTTTTTCCATTGAAAACTTCTGCACCTTCATACGAATTGTTTGAATTATGAATTGGTTACAGTTGTTATGTTTTCTTTGTTGGGACAAGTTTATATGCAAACGAAACTATACTCGTTTTTATGAAAAATTTGATATGTGATACTTGCTAGGAGTTGCGGTCTCCTATGTGCTAGTCATAACTCCGGTTGGGTCGTGATAAAAGAATTTTATTTTTATAATGAGTTGATATGAAAAGAACTAACCTCAAAAGAATTGCAAATTTTATTTGGAAAAAAATTAACAAGTATCATAAGGGTGCTTGTTAAGAATTTAATAATGAAAATTTGAAGTGTTTGTCATATGTATTTGAAACGTTAAAGTTTTTATCTTTTCAATGTAATTATTTTTATTAAATTCTTATTGGGTGCTTAAAAGCACCGGTTAACAAAACTCATTTTATTTTCTGATTCCTATGAGATTAGAAACACTGGCAGGTGTTTAAATTTAATTCATATACTACTTTACGTTAGGCTCTTCATCCACAAGAAAAAGAAAAAAACTACTTTACTTTAGGCTTTAGCCATGAAAAACTGTCCAATGAGAGCCCAGTGATGGATAAAATTATCCATGAACAAAATTGAAGAGTAAGATGTTCTACACATTACATAGGTACTTCTTTACTTATGTCTGTCACCGTATCTATATAGTGAATTTGAAAAGTTCAAGTTTTCCGATTTCTATGACAAATTTTAGATATTTATTTTGGAACTCAGATAGATGTAGATAATTGATTAATGCTTGATGGTATCTATGAATAATATCTTGACATACTTTCTAGCTAGCTTTGTACACTAGTACACACAATAATAGAGATGCATAATGTGACATGGTACATACCGAATGAACGAAAAAGATGCTTCACAAATTGTATGTGAAAGCATTCATGTTTGTTAGTATATATATGTGTAGGGGAAATTGAAATTCACCTTATCATCATCATGTGAGATTAGAAAGGGCAAGGTACTTGCTTCAATCCTGTTCTCTATAATCATACATACCCTTACTTGTCTCTTGTACGTAGGGTATTCCACAAAAAAAGGATGGAGCCCCCATCTCCTCTTCAGGAAAAGTCCTTTGCCTTCTTCATATCTTCTTTTATTTTATAGATTTTGTTTGGAAGCGAGTTATTTTTAGGAAAAATCTAGACGGTCAAAAAAATTTGGTGAGAATAGATAAGGTGATGCCTTGTAATAAAATTGTCAATGATAGAGTTAATTGAATGGTTTTATATATTTCTTTATTATTCTCTTTATACAAGAGTTTTTTTTAACTTGCAATGTGAACATGTTATTTTGAAAATGAGGTCAGTAAAAATTAAATTCTAAATACTTTGGTCATAATAACTCTGATACGTTAAGGTGATATGCGAACCTATCCTAAGATTCTTAATGAGCCTATCTACACTTCACATGCCGCATATCCAAACCTAAACGTGATGGAGTGTATTAA
This sequence comes from Nissolia schottii, assembly GCA_003254905.1. NCBI lineage: Eukaryota > Viridiplantae > Streptophyta > Magnoliopsida > Fabales > Fabaceae > Nissolia > Nissolia schottii. The sequence continues at coordinate 89,511 of QANU01036045.1, read as the reverse complement.
AGTCTCATATATTGCTGAGAGACAAAGCTAATATAACCTTTAAAAAAATATCTGCCCTAAATTAGGCAAAAGATAGAGAAATATCAAGGCAATAAATCAAGGCGAAGGAGAAGACATTGTTGCTCTATCCTAATATGGTAATTAATCATATTAGATATGCCGATACGCTAATTATAGCAGCAAATATGCTACTTTCTTGTGACCTAAAGATTATTAATTTAAATCTTTGGGACAACTTTTTTACTTAGGAGAATAAGATTACATTCAACTATCTTATTCATATCTCACTAAATGAAAGTTTAGTGCGCTAAGCCACCTTTTAATTTGAAATATTTAAAATGACCCGACAGTTCATTAACTTTTCAATGAGTTATCTTTCAAAAATTTTATCAAGAATTCTAACAAAAATCTTATAGCTAATTAATATCGCTCAATTTCTGATTTCTGTTACTTCAGTTGCAAATGTTTGGTTAAGGCAAAGTTCCAAGTGTCCGGTGGGCACAAACTGCCAACTAAGTGAAACATTGAGAGGGGGTATAATGGAATAGAACCATTTTTTTCTCCTCTGCTCTTAAAACTTGGATCCCGTATTCCAAGCAAAGTGTTGTCATTTTCAGGGAGGACACGATAGGAGACACTGATTTGAACCTAAATCACAAGAATATCTTTTCTTGTCCTTGAGGGAGTGCCACACCACCTCTTTGGCCAGGTACTTTTTAGTTTTTAAGTCCTCTGCCTATAAAAAGAGAGCAAAAAGGCCATATCTCATGCAATTGCAAAGCTTTCACAATTTTTTTTATACCATAGACATTATAATAAAGAGTTCAATTTAAGATATGGCTATGTTACCAATCAAGCGCCTTCTTCTTGTTGCTTTTCTTTTGCTTTGCTTCTTCTCCATGACAGCCACAGGTGAGCTTAGTTAGGAGGTTCAGATATATATTCTGTTTGTCTGTCCACTTTTAACTGTCACTTTTAATTTTTAGATACATTAATGATAATTTACAAAAAAATGATAGTTAAAAGTAGATGAAAAGAGTATATTTTATTATGTCTTGCTAATATATTATATTCACACACATATTAAAGGTGTGTCATTTGTGTGATTTCTTTTGGTTCCATTTTGTAGCTAGAAGTTTGGGAGAGATTAGGAATGGAACTCAAAAGGGTCAAAGTAGAGTGTTTAAGCCAAACCATGAAGAGACACGGTACACACAGAACAGAAGTGAATCTAGTGATGACTTAGATACAATGGACTACACACCTGCAAAAAAGAATCCACCAATTCATAATTGAAGTCCTCCGGTTTTTTTCTTTCTTTAGGAAATTTTTTTGGTAGAAAAAAGCACTAATCCAAAGTGCTTGATTACTCTGCAGTTCAATCTATATGACTTTCAATGTATAGATAGATATTGGTTGAACTTTTGAAGCACTCTAGCTGCTGCCTTATTATCATGTATTTAGAACTCATGAGTAAATAGATTTTGAAGTTAGGAAGACAACTAAATCTTATTTTACAACTAAATCTTATTTTACTAAGTTAACGAGACTTATTACCGTGTCCAACATTATTGAGTGTCGGTGGCTAGGTGAATTTTGTGAATGTTATTCTTTTACCCACGATAGACTTATCAAAAAAGAAAAAAAAGGTTAAATGTTACCATTTCGTTTTGTTGTAAATCATGTTTTATGTAAAGGAGCATACTAAAAGTTGCATTTTAAATGTTTCTGCCACCAAAAACAAATGTTTGATACATTAGCCCTTATCTACTAATGAGTGCGTAACTCAATTGGTAGAAATGGTTCTAACTTAATTAAAAATCTTGGGTTTAAATCCTAGATATGCAATTACATCAAAATTTAGAATTAAAAATTTTGACCGTCTTAATCATTTCGTCGAACACTAGAAGAATCCAATAGAAAAATACTTAGAAATAAATACTTGTAGTTTCGAGGAATAAAAAAAAATTGTAATCTTATATCTTACTTTTGCTGGAAATCTTTCCATTGATGGGGCAGAGAATAATCACGTTGGAACTTTGAAGTTTGATCGATATGCATGTTCTTCTTGTAGTACTCTCAGCATCTGGGAATATTTGAAGTCAATTCGTACAGTAAGAGCAGGGGGATTAATGCATGATAGTAAATGAAACAATGCTGTCTATGCATAACGAAATTATATTTCTACACACTTATTTAGGTTTGTTTGGATTGGTTTTTTTTATTAAAAATAAAATATATTTTTTATAATTTTAAAAATGTCTAACTACAACTTGAAATATTTTTTATTTATTTTATTAAAAAAATTTATACTAAAAAATACATTTATTATAAGTCAATCTAAAAGAGTTATAAGTGTGTCCATCTATGCCAAAGCTTCACCCATAAATAACGGATTTTACGTTAATTAATGGAGAATCTAAAGTATTTTAAAAATCTTAAGTAATAGTTGTCATCAAGATGAACACTCCACTAATTAATTACACACAAAAATCTTCATAAAAGTGTTACACAAGTGTATTTAAATAACATAATTCATAAATTTAGATCCTCAAAAATGAGATCTCTCACTTTACATAATAAAGTAAAGCATCGCTTTATCTTTTAAAACGAGAGAATCTCATTTTAAAAAATCGTTATCCCATAACTTTAACCAAAATACAAACGAGTGGTTCTTCAGTTCACGGCCACCAGCCTACCATAGACCATGAATTGGGCTGCACAGTAGAGTAGGTACACCTGGAGCTGGAGACAAGGAAATTAATGTCAAAAAGTTAAATAATCTATCTGAATAAGAATTATTTTAACCAAGTTATAGGTTTTCATGCTACTGCTACTGTACCAAGTGTTCTCCAGTATGAAAGGTCATCAATCATTCGCTGCATCAAACCCTCATTCTTAATTAACAAACAGTTAACGTGACAACTGATGTCAAACAGGAGAATAGAAGAACAAGCATTTCTCAAAAAGTCACCTATTGTGTGACAAAATGATAATAATAGATGCTTGTAAAGAAAAAGAAATGGAGTAGACCAAAATTGCGATTTAGAAACAGAAAAATTCTATTATATATATAATATAAAAAAATAATATATTACATGAAATATATATTGTTAATCATTTTTTTCTTTACATTATTTTATCTTTTTTTTTAATAATGAACAATAATATATACTACATGCATAATTCTTTCTAAATCAATGTGTATAAAAGAATTTCTCGTCAGAAAAACGATGGCAACAACTATATTCTTTGTATAAAGCTTATTCTTTCATAATTCCAAACAAGTCAGCTTCATTATTATTCAATCGTTTATTAATTAAAGTCACTTCGCCCAGCGGTACGGGCTAATTTTGGGGAAAAAAGAAGAAGAAAGAATTTCCAAAAATAGTTGAACTTTAGGGTAGGTTTCTTCAAGTTATCTCTTACATTTCACTTCTTTTATTCTTTTGATTAAGGTTATCAAATTTGAGAATTTAAGTAAATTCGTGCAATTTTAACAAACTCAAATCGTAAAGTCGTAAGAGTTTATATATAAAAAAATATGTTATAAGTAATGTAATTAAGAATTAAATATGATTAAATATTGTATTTATAATTAAAATCGAATAATGTCAATTTTAAATTAAATTAATAAAAAAATATCATAAAATTCATCTTAATGCATGACACTTAGTTGTCATGTCATATTTTATTCTGTACATTTATTATTTTTTATTTCGAAACATAGCTCAATTATGATAAATATATGAAATTAACTTAATAAATTAAATAGATGTTGTTTAACATAAACAAAGTTTGGTAAATATCTAATAAAATTACAAAATTTGTACATTTTGAAGTAAACTCATTGGTAAATTTTAACTCGTAAACTCATTAATAAAATCGAGAGTTTACTTAAACTCGTATAAGTTTACCAAAAAAAGTTTATATGAGAGTTAACTCATTTTATATAATGAAATCGTAAACTCATAAGAGATTACAAGTTAATTTAAGAATTTAACAACCATGTGTTTTGACTATAAAAAATGTACTCATATTTGTCTCCAACAAACTCACTCAATGTAATTGAGGTCTCTTTTTTTTGGTAGACGTAATTGAGGTCTCTAAACATGATAGAGGTCTCCCAACGATAATTTATTTTTGTATATTCCAAAAACTTAGATCTAAAATTTCTAATTAAGAAAACAAAACACTTATCACCTCAACCAGAGTTAATCTTAACTCTTTTTACATAATTACATGAATCTTAATTGACGTGCAAATTGTAGGCCCTACAACCTCCAAGGCTCTTATCTGCATCGATCCAAAACCAAAATTATGAAATTCTAGCGAGAAAATTTGGCAGTTAATTGAAAATCTACATAGCAAAGGGTCTTTCTCACTTGATTTTTCTTGAATTTTATTTAGTGAGACTCCCTATATTATCGAATTACGTTTTATATTTAGTGGCTTGGAAATGATTGCAACGATGATCCCTGATTGATTTTTTAACATAAATCCAACACCTTGTATGCACCAGCACTCCTCCCAACTCTAAGAACTGGTCCAGTTTCTCTCTCTCTCCGTATGTATGTGCCAAAAGCGAATTTTACTCAATTTCTTTTCAATTCTTCTAGGTAGAAATACATTAATTAATGACATTAGTTTCTAATTGAAGAATGGTACTAGGAATTAACATTAAAAGAGTAGAAGGTCTGTTTAAAAGTTGCTTAATTTCAATGCTAAGCAAATTATGACTTTCACACGTAAGAAACTTCTTTAAAGTCTCGATGATAATATAGTTTTGGCCACATCAAGTGAAATGCTAGGTTAGATATGATATGTAACCCCATCCCTTAGCCTAACTTGGTTGGTTATTTTCATTCTCTTCTCCACCATTACTGTGTCTATCATAGCCATAGCCCTCCAAATCAAGTTTGGTCCATGTGCAATATATGTAAGGGACAAAGCAAGGCCTACCAAGTAGATGATCAAAATTCAAAGGACTCTCATCCCATGTGATATATATGCAACACTGTCTATTGTCTTACTCCACCAAACAAAAGAAGAACATTGTCACATAGTCTTATCTGAAAATGATGCTAGTCTCACCAATGTCGGGTTCTCTCCCTCCATTCATTAATTGCTACCATCCTCCATGATTAATTAATCAAATCCTCATACGTAATGCAATCTAACTCGAGGGGAAGAAAACAAGCACAACAAAACAAAACACACCCCATTATCATGACTAAGCAATAGTGTTTATATTGTTAATCATGCTTGGCAATGGCATCCTCTTAAATACCTAAGGCAATTGAATGATTGCCACTAGCTAATATCAAATAATTCACAAAGATTAATCTAATTATTTGATAATCTACAACCTTTAGTGAACAGTTATTTAAAATATTTAATGCATTTTCTCTTTCCTAAGTCCTAATCAAGGGTAAGTCACAAATGCCAATAAAATCTTAATAGTAGTTGATGAGGCGAAATATATTTAATTAAGTACATAATATAGGTTGGAAATACAGGATCAGATAGTGTTTAAGCTATTTAACCCAACAGAACAAGAGCAACAAAGGCAGCAAACAGAAATGGAGTCACAGGTACTTTCTAATGTTGGTTTAATTATCTTAGATCTTACTTTTGACCTTATTACTTGTCACATCGATTAATGTCATATAATTAACGCATCACAAAAATGAAAAGCATTCTAACAATGAGACTCTTGTCTTTAATGAAGAGACTAACTTTAATCTCAACTTTGATCTCACTTACGATTAAAAGTTGTGGGACTTGTCCCTTTCAATAGCTATCAAACTATGTGTAATCTTCTTTTGCTTGATGACAAAGTAGGACCGGTCCCTTCTATGAGGGACGCAACCCACTAGCAAGGATCACTCCAATGGTGTTTTACTTTCCAAATCTTACTTTGTGTGATCTAGCATGCAAGTGAGACAATGATTTTGTATTGTTGGAGTTGCTCTAAGGGTTTAACTCCACCTTACTTGGAGTTATGCAATTTCACCTCAATATCATAACGTATCTATCTATGAAGCATTTTTATAAACAGAAGCTTCAACCTTAACAAAAATACACACAAAAATGAACTAAGTTTTAAAAACTCTCAAAACCCACAGTGGAACGGTATAATATAAATGTACCTGACATCATTTATATTTGAATGATTACTAAGAAATACTAGTGATTTTCACAAGGGCTCCTTAATACCTAGGCCACAAAAATGTAAGCAAAGAAAATATTTTACTAGAAAAAAAAGAAGGGCATTGTGGATGCCAAAAATAATGTAGCTGGTAGGTGGCAGCATAACACTAATGTTTCACTAAACCCTTTTTTCACATTGTATATGTGGGGATCGACAAGGCAAGGTTATATGCTTCACACAAGCAGGGTTATATTATATGAACACCTAAACAGGTTGCAGGCCAGAGAGATATGGCCCCTGCCTGCACCAATCTTGCATGCTTGAAGGTATTGTGTTGTCTGGGTATTTTGGGCACAAAATTTAATGATCCAGCTCGAGATTATAGACATTTCCTCAATCAAGTTTCAGCAACACATGGACACGAACCATGCATATGTTATTATCTAAAGGTTGAGGGGTAAGAGGATTTTTCAACCAGCCAGTATTTTTGTTAGTCTATGCATTAACACAAAATCAAGGAAAACATATCAATTTGAGAAACCTAAGACTCTGCCACAGTTTGATCATCTATTGCTCTTATTACCTAAACTCTATATACATGGAACATTTCTACTCTGTTTCATGTTTATAGGGATGGTGAGCACAATTATAAGAACAACAAATATAAAATTTCTAACGTCAGAAAATCTTAGTGTAAGCAAATAACAGAATTCATGTGAAATATCATCAAACCTTAAATGAATTCAGTATAATTTATCCTTATATAAACACATAATAATAATAATAATACTTTACTATTATATAATGTTGTTGAAGCATTTTAACTGTCTTGGCCATATTTGTTTTTTCTCCCAAAAATACCCTTCACTAAATAAGTCTTCCTTGTTATTCCAATAACACCAATTTACAATTTACCATCCCACTAAATGCAGTTTTGGAGGTTTAGAAAAAAATCAAAACTACCCTATGAGCAATTTCCTACAACAACGGTTTAAAATGGTTACAACATTCATTTATAAAAAATACTTCTCACGTTCAACATATTAACAGACATGTAAGCACCCCCCTAGTAATAATAATTTGGCCACATTTGCTTATTGAAATTCCAAAGAAAACATAAGGCTAAGGGGTCCTAAGGGAGAGTTTCTTGTGTGTCGTAGAATGAGTTCCAATGTTCGAATTCTTTCAAGGACAGAAGTTATTTCAAAACCAATATACATGTGAAACAGTTGGGGAACAAACATTGTATTAATGTACAATAAAAGGGGAAACACTAAGATGGCCCAATTACGCGTTACATTGCAAGGTTGACACATTCATTCATGGAGGTCATGAAATTTCTTGGTTCCCTCTCTCTCTCTTTCTAAAGCCCTTTCCCTCAAAAGAACCATATAGCTGTCTATTTCAACCCAGACATTAGAAGACATTGATGTGACCCTCGTAGACCCATCACGCTCATGTACAAAACTACCACTATCCCTATGCTTCTACAGTCTTGTTGTGTCTATATAAGGGTCTGAAATGAAACATTTTATTATATGGTATATGCAGATCAAGATCTTCTTGTTACATATAGCACAGAAAATTAATTAGTTCTTTTTAAAGATATGGCTGGCGTACAAAAGAAGTGCATTCTATTACTTGTGGTTTTCTTCCTCCTCTGCTTCATCTCAACACAAGCTAGAGGTATATATATATTTTATTATAAATATCAATATTGGAATCATACGGTTCTCATGATCTATTTACACTTATTTTGTTGAAGAATAAATGTTCTTGTATCAATTTAATTAATAACTTGTTTCTTCGCATGTTTTTTTGTATATGCAGCAAGAAAACTTCCAGCTAGCACTAAGGATCATGCCAATATAGCTCATAATAATAATAATAATAATAATAATAATAATAATAATAAGGAAGCGCATGATAATCATGAAGACAAGTTTAAGCCAAAAGAAGAAGAGGGTAATGCAGGTAGTGAAGTGTTCTCAATGGATTACACTCCAGCTAGAAGGAAGCCACCGATTCACAATTGACGAATTGTTTTCTTTGCAAGTTTTGTGTTACAATTTTGTATCTACTAGCTAGGACAATTGTTTTAGCAGCATATATGTTATTCAATGGATATGTTAAACACTGTAATTATCTAGAAGGTACAGTAATAAAATACCTGCCTTTCACTATACGAAGGAATAGGTTAAGGATATATTCTAGAGTAATGATAATTTTTCTACTCGTCAAAATTATCGCAGTTCCACTCGAACCTTCCATTCAAATTATTTAAATTGCGAATATACTCAATTCATGTAAGAAAGTCTTTTTTTTCTTCTTAAAAAGAATAAGTTACCAACGAGGTTGGTTCAAGTGTTAAGCGGCTTGGTCCGAGTTCGAGACATTGTATACGCAGTTATCTCCGCCGAGAGACTCACCCGCCATAGCCAAGTGTGCGACTTGGGTCGACTCAGATTAGTCAAGACTAAGCATTGGATACCGGACAGATAACCTAATAAAAAAAAAGAATAAGTTATATCTTAAGGAGTGATGCAAGTTGAAATTGAAATTATTTTCCGTATGCATGGCTCGTCCACTTTTATAGTAATATAAAAATTTATCACTTGTTATTAAATTAGAAAATATGTTTAACTAAAAAAAATGATGATAAAGAGGTTAATATGTATTTTATTAAAGACGATAAAAAAGTTAGAATATAGTTTCTTGTATAGTCAATGTAAAAATATATTATAGGCTAAAATCGAAGAAAAAACAATGTTATATAAATATTTAATTATGTATTGTCATATATATATATATAAAATAATATTTACAGGTTATTTTAAAACTACCAGTCAGAAAATCTATAACGTCTGAGGAAGAGATCTAAAAGCAAAACAGCAAAAATTTAATTAGACGATTATTATTGAAGATTTTCTTTTCCCAAAAAGAGGCTGCTCAACCAGTAAATGTGGAGAGGTTTTTACTTTTCGGAAAAAGTAGATATCCTCCAAGTAAAATTATTACCAAAGGAAAATCCAAAATGGCAGTTGTGTTAGTTATTGAGAGGTACATCTTTAACTAGCTATTAGCTAATAGCAAGACTACTTGTGAAAATTTTTGTATAACTGAGCTGGCAAGTATGCTCTGCCCTTAGATTAAAGGGTCTCTTCTCAATTTAACTTTTTAGAAATTAAGAAGTCAACCAAAATTTCTATCATTCCATTCCAAAGTGGATAGTTATTCCCTCAATGTAATTACACTCTCCTCAAAAATTCAAATATAAACTTCCATTTTTGAATGCCTTATGCTGCTCCTAGTGAAGTTTAATGCCACACACCAGACTCCTGTGACTTGGAAGTTGGAACAGAGACCATGCACTCCCACAAAACAGAGGATTTTTTTATAATCACTTTTTCAGTTCATTGGAATTCTCTCATAGAAAAGCATGCTGGCCTCAGAAGAAAGAACATCAAACTCTGAAACAGCACTCACACGAGAATCCGAAACACAAAACCAGTGCGTCGGAGCTTGATTGGAGTAATCATCAGAGACATCTTCAGATGAATCCACTCTCACACATCTGTAAACAGTGTAATGCCCGCTTCCGGCTCTTCCAAAGTGTTCCACGACAGAAACAAGTTGATACAAACATGTTTCTTGTGGAGCTGAATTACAAGAAACGTTCGCCTGCATGCAGATTAACAGTTAGAAGATGAAAAGCTCCGCAGCTACTAAGTCAACCTTTCAAATTTATTATTACTCCAAAAGAAAATACATTTTTGCAATAAGGGAAGTAAACGCATTAGAAATAAAAATAAAATTGGACCGACCTTGTTAATGGGTTGCAGATCATTGTCTGACTGCATGCCTTCTGAAGAGTCTACGGAGAAGGGAAACTTAGTGTCATTAAGTGGTGCCTGTCCATTTGTAGAGGAGACGGATCCATCATCAATAAGATCATCTGAGATCTGTTCTCTCGCTGGTCCACACGTTCCACTGAGTTTCAACATTTGTTTCTCCGGTAGCACACTATAACTTGTTCTGTTATAATGATCCAAATCCGGCACTGAGTTTGGCAGAGAGCTTCTGTTACGCTGTAGATTTATCGGCTGGCTTTGTACGTCTACATCTGGTATCTTTACTCCCAGCCTAGTTGTCATGAATGGCAAGGGATCCAAAATCAATGGAAAAGAAATATGGCCCTGCAAAACCATCATCATGACAAAACAATTCTTGAATGGAATTCAATTGATACTCATGCATTCTGTTGCTAAATTTTCTTGTAAAAGCTTCACAGACCTAAAACAATAGGCGAGTTAATGTCCATCCCTTTTAACAAGTAGGTTACTGGGCATTCAAAAGTACCTGCAGTTTGACTGGTTCTCCAAAGTAATTCATATGAACTCTTTTCAACTGGATGCATAAAATCTGCAAACAAACATTTCAAGCAGTTCAGAGATTCAACTAAATAGAGAGAAATCTGCAGAAAAATAAAGATGACAGACCACGCAGTTTGTTAATCAAAATCGCATTTTAAACGCAAGTGAAAGGAAAAACCTAAAGGCAAAGCTCTATCTTACATCATTCAAGTAAAAAACTCAATTGAACAAAAGAGGGAGGGGCACAAAGTTAATTGTACCATTAACCAGGGATGTCTAGTTGACCAAGGAATGCATTCTAGTCTCTGACAGAGAGTGCAAGAAGAATGAGTATGCATACCCTTGGACACCGAGCAATACTTAGCTGCTTCAGAGTATGTGAAAACCTATTTGACCAAGGTAGCTTTTCAAGATTACACATTTCCCGACAGTCACATAATTCCTGGTCAGAACATCTCCTAAGCTTTTCGAGCTCTGCCTGAGTAAATATGGCACAAAATCACATAATGACAATATAAAGAGCAGTATATTGCTAGATTTGGAAACCACCGTATATCCATCCCTTAGTTGCATGCATCTATCTCTAAATAACTAAATGGTTCGCACAAGGATTACCTCATTTCCTTCCATTAAAGAAAGATACTTGATTGCTGCATTATGCCAACAGTGGCGGCAGTGATAGTTCTCAACATGTTCAGCAACAATGAACTGCTTCAGGCAATCCACTAGTGTACAACCAAATCTCTGCAACATGACACACTAACTAATCAGGGAGCTACAGGAGGCATAACACGGGCCAATTATCAAAGAAATAACATTGGAACTACAATATATTTGACATTAAGTTTTAAAACTTACTAGCGTGGAACCGCCACTAAGCACAGGCGAAAGAGGCAAACAATCAAAATGTTCAAAGTTAAATGAGATCTGCAAAATGAACAAATATAAAGTTTAAAAAAAAAAAAATTGATACAAATAGGCATTATTACATAGTTACATTTACATTAGAAATGAAGATAGTGTACTATTATCTTTAAAAACCAAAATAAATATTTGATTGAAAAAAAATCTAACCAACAATAAGAATGCAATAACCAGACTATTATGATCAGCAAAAAGCAATTAACAGTTTAACATGGTTGTCTCACACAAGCTACAGACCTGGACCAACCAAAATGTACACTATCAGTATTAGGTCATTGGTGAGTAAATAAGGGAGTTGGCATTAGTCATTTCAGTAACCTGCAGGCAACAATAAGTCTTGTCGTAGCTAGAATTTGAGCTAAGGGAGCTAACACCGTGACCTCAAGATATACTTAATACCATTACCACCATTAACTTTTAACATGTCAACAGTAAAATGTCAGAAAACCAAAAGTTACAGTAGAATAGAACCAAAAACTTTATGGCATCATAGAACCTCAATTCCAATATTTCTCTTAATTTTTTAGCCAATTTGATCTCACTATACTTTCTTCCTTTCTATAAAGGGACCTTTCCAAACTCTGTTTTCTAAGCTAGCCTAAGGCATGGCATTGTTACCCTACAGCCCTTTTCCTCCAAAAGCAGCATTGTCAGATCAAAACTACGAGTCAATAAAATCAGCCCTCTGAGCCATGGCCCTCTTAGTGGCCAATAATAGAACGCTTCAAACATAATGCACCTCTGGTTGAGGCGCATAATCATAAAGTCAATTATATTTTTTGCTGAAGGCAATCTACAATTACAAACAAGGACCAAGGAGCATACATGCAACTAATGGGGAAAGTTAATTGAATTGCATCGAAGAAAGCTTTGTATACCTGGGATGAACAACTTTGACATGTCAAGCAGCTACTGAGAATCCCGTCAAAGGGTCCAAGGAAGAGTTGCTGCCATCTTTCATGCTCATGCTGCGAGTCCGTATGTATTTGAGTAAGAATTCTATTATTAGAAGCAAAAACGTCTGCTAAAGAACTCATCTTTGGAGCATAACAATCTCCAACTTCTTCTCTCAAAGAGCATATCAGATGGAGAAATGCTTCAGCAGCATCCTACAAGACACGAAAATTAAGCATAAATGAGACAGAGAACCAAAACATCATTTGGTTGTTAAATCATTAAAGAAACACCATTCTACCTGCTGGCTTGTTAGGTTAAAGTTAGGAATGTAATGGGCCATGGCAAGCATCATCTTTCGTGGACTCAGTACAACCTTTTCTGAACGAACGGAACCCAGCTCTGCACACATATATAATATTAAAACTTATAGCAAACTTTTTTGAATAACTAACGCAGAAACTTGACAGAAATTTAACAATCATCATTTTCCGAGCACAAATCCTGAAGGGAACTCCATTGTATCAAATAATTAAGCTCCATTACGAACAGAAAGAATAGCTTCCATTGTATGAAGGTTATATAAATAAAACACAATGGCGGAAATTCATTTAATTAGGTGCTACCTTCTAACAATTCAGCCAAAGAAAGTGCAAGAGGCATGCTTTCAACCAGGTCCTCGGTCCCACATTCTGTAATCACCCTATGAAGAAAACTCTGAAAGCAAAAACAGCTGGCAAGAGCCTGCAACAGATTCAGCTCAAATTATGCAACAAATTCAACTCAATTTATGCAACAGATTCAACACATAGCAAGATTCACTTGCCAACTAAACAAACAAGAAAACACAAAACACAATGTTTGACTCCCTCAGTCGATCAACAATTACTCCAAAGACCCCCAGCATCAAGAATCCAATCAAGATCAAACCTTTTTTTTTACCTGCAAGACAACATTGAGGAAGCAATTGTTCCCGAGGTTCTGCAACCCGGGAACCAGCAACGGCTTCTCGAGGCTGCAACTATCTCTACCGAGGGGCCACGCAAGGCTAATTGGAATTACCATTTTGCCATCCTTGAGCGCCAACATGACACCAACCACGCCCAAAAGGCCAGCAACAATCGTAGAAGGCATTGCCCAATTCATGTGATGCAACCTGAGACTTCGACCCAGCATAGCTGAACTAGCGCCCTTGTTCAACATAGCTGAACGCATGAAGAACACGCGAGGTTCTTGAAACGAAGAAGAAGAAAATCAAGAGATTGAAACTTGTATGGTCATGTGAGAAACGAAACGGTTCAGTGGGGAAAAAAACCCTTTCAGCTTATAACAGTTAGCAACGGTTGGTTGGGGGTGCGGGGTGGTTGCTTCGAATATTTAAAAAAAAAAAAAAAGAAAAAGAAAGTGGAAGAACCCTTTGATGTTTCAGTTCCTCCTGCTACTGAGCCACGAACGAAAGACGATAGAGTGAGACTCTCTACGCAGATCGGTCAACTCTTTTCAAGTGTAAAGCCCATTACTATTACCCAGTCCAAGATAGTTAAGTGGTTGGGCCTCGATGGGCGGTGCCGTGTATTTGGGCCTGTTGCAACCCTCTTGCACGATGAAAGAGAGCGTCCTATTTCACATCTCTGCTCTTATTATTCTTTGTTGCTTACGGTTACTTTTTCTTCTTTCCTTTTTCAATTTTTCGATACTCGGCGACTCCTTCGAGGATCTCTCTCTCTCTCTCTCTCTCTCACACACACACACACACACACACACACTCGAGTCTTGCCCCAAACCCCAACCATGGTATCCCTCTCTCACTGCTTCTCTTCACTCACTTCATTCATCAATCGACGCTGTTCGAGATCTCTCTCTCCTTATTTTCGCTGCATGCTCTTCTACTTCCGCTATTAATTTTCCATCATAATTGCATTTTTCCCCCTTCAACCACTATCTGCTAATAGCGTCAACTTTAGCATAGGGTTTTTCATTTTTTGTCTTTTTAGCTGGAATAATTTGACGATTCTTCTGAAATTGGTTATATCGTAGGTGAATACGGGGAATTTAGACGCGCAGATAGAGCAATTGCTGAATATAGAGAAGCAGATGAGGCTCGCCGGTGACGTCGCCGGCACCAGAAAGGCGGCCACAGACATCTTGCAGCTCTGCTTTGAAGCGCGCGCCTGGAAAACCCTCAACGACCAGATTGTCGTCTTGTCCAAACGACGCGGCCAGCTTAAGCAGGTACTCACTGAGCCACTGCTCTTTGTTTATTCGGAAAAGCCCTCTTAGGTTACGAGAATCGCTATGTGTTGGTGTGGTTTGTGTAAGGATGCTTAGGTTTTTAGTTTATCTGTCGCCCGGTGTTTGTTTAGGGTAGAAATTGTTTATATGCGAATATTTAGTGATTGGTTGGACATCCGAACTTTGAATAGCAGATTGTACTGGGGTACAATTAGAAAGAATATTGTAGGTTATATGATCTTCGCCGATTTCACTATTTTCCAATCGGTATATAAGGACCATGAGAATGTTTATTTCCTACAGCGTGGTGTTTTGCGTGAGTAGGCTGCCTGGCCAACATGTGCATTTGACAACTTGTAGTTACATTGGTTACGGTTTGTTTGTCAAAATGCTGGACAGGAATGCTGAAACAAAGGGCATTTGCTTCCTAACCTGTTTAACCTGTATTTTTGTTTTTCTTGTTTGTCCACTAATCCATTACTTATTGTCTAGTATATGCAAGAATGAAAGATTATATCTCATAAAGATTAATTAGGCATATGTATAGCTTTTGTGTTTGACAACTTATAATTTCATTCCTTGAGACTTCAGATATCATCTAGTTGTTTTGTAAGTAGTTAAAGAAACATTTTTTTGTCCATTATTAACAAGCTTAGTCTATGGTCACAGGCTGTAACAGCTATGGTCCAGCAGGCTATGCAATATATTGATGAGACACCAGACATTGAAACTCGTGTAGAGCTCATCAAAACTTTGAGCAGTGTATCTGCAGGGAAGGTAAGCATACAATATTAGCACTGTCAATTCTGTTTTATAATCGTCCAATGTAGCATCTTATAAGATGTATATTTTATTATCTTGTCTTTATCCAACAAAAAAATTTGTTATCTTGTATCATTTGATAGATATATGTTGAGATTGAGAGAGCTAGATTGATCAAGAAACTTGCAAAGATTAAGGAAGAACAGGGGCTTATAGCTGAAGCTGCTGATTTGATGCAAGAAGTTGCGGTCAGTCTTCACGTGGCATATTTTGATGGCTTTTATATGAATGATACAATTACCCTTCAGTTTACGAATGTAATGGGTTATCTTAACAGGTCGAAACATTTGGTGCCATGGCAAAAACTGAGAAAATTGCATTCATTCTTGAACAAGTATGAGAAACTATTCTCTCCCTTTCAACGATGACGCCATTGTCAGTATTAGGCCATTAATTTTTTATGTTGCAATTTGTTTGCTGATCTGATAATCTTCTATGTTGAATTGTGTAGGTACGTTTGTGCCTAGACCGCCAGGATTATGTTCGTGCACAAATTCTCTCAAGAAAGATTAGTCCAAGAGTATTTGATGCTGATCCATCTAAGGAAAAGAAAAAGCCTAAAGAAGGTGATAATGTTGTTGAAGAGCCTGCTGCAGATATACCATCTCTGTTGGAGTTGAAGCAGATCTATTATGAACTGATGATTCGGTAAATAACTCCCTACTTCCTGTTGCCTTGTTTTTTGGTTACATCTTGATGTAGTTAGAAATATTGCTGCTGAACCTTGTATGTTCCATGTCTGTTTCCAATTAATTTGTTATAACCTCACTATCAATTAAATTCTTAAAATGATTCTTGCTTTTGGGATTTTCTGTTTTGGTAATATTTGAGAATATGCTTTGGTGTTCTTCTAACTAAGCTTGAATTATGAAAAATCAAACAATGTTGCGATGGGTTCATTACATGTTTGAAATGCTAAGAATGAGCCATCGGGATAACGACCTCCATAAATAAACATCTACAGCCAATGACTGTCCGTCTGCAATATGTATCTGCATGTTTACATTCTTCTTTTATCTATTTTTCTTGTATTTGTTTAGGTTTGCGTAATTATACTTTAAGTGCATCTTAAATCTTTCTATATTCTCCTTTTTAAGTAGATCTAGGGAGCTATAATTGGTTAGTCTGGTGATTTGTTTATGTATTACTTCATCATGTAATCACTTATTTTCTTCTCAACTACATCAAAATTACTATTTTTTTTTTAAATTGCTCCCTTGTTTATGTATTCTTATCTAGTTGATCCCATTTCTTAAAATCAACTAGTGTTGTGCATGGTTGATGGTTCAAGTGGCCTGACATGATCCAATCCAAACTATGTTCACCACTTAGAATAGTATGATAGAGGACTACTGAAATCAATTGGACTGAGTGAGGGGCATGTTCTCCCATGGTATGTCAAGTATTAAACGTATCATTGAATTCCCCGCTGCTTCCCAAAGTTGGTGCTGTGCTTCTGTATCACTTCCAGTAATGTGGATTGATGTTGATGATGGTTGTTTATTTTACCTTCATGCTGCTAATTTTTGTAATACCTCTACCTTGTACTGCTGCTTGGTGCTGATCTTTAAATCCCCATTGTCTTATACTGTTTTATGTTTATGTTTGAAGGTATTATTCCCATAACAACGATTATCTTGAAATCTGCCGTTGCTATAAAGCCATATATGAGATTCCATCTGTCAAAGAAAATCCGGCTGAGTGGATTCCTGTAGGCTTCCTCTCTTCTTTATTTGGTTCATCTGTTACTGTAAGATTGTTATTTTATATGACATTATGGTCTTCTGAATATCCTGACATGTAGATCCTGAGGAAAATATGTTGGTACTTGGTTCTAGCACCATATGATCCCATGCAGTCAAGCCTTCTCAATTCCACCTTGGAGGACAAAAATCTGTCTGAAACTCCAAGCTTTAAGTATGCTTGCCTAATTTTGATCTCACATCTTACTGCTCATGTTCTTGTATTGTGCTTGTGATTTCCTGGTCATTTGGTGTACTTGTTTTCTGTTGTGCCATAGGCTACTTTTGAAACAGATAGTCACCATGGAGGTCATCCAATGGACTACTCTATGGGAGACATATAAGAATGATTTTGAGAATGAAAAGACCTCCGGGGCATCTTTGGGTGAAAAAGCAGCAGAAGATCTGAGGCAGAGAATAATTGAACATGTAATCAGTTGATGCCCACTATATTGTGGGATATGCCTTATATTTTTCACTTCTTTATGAACATTAATCTGGAGTACTTTTGTTACATTTCAGAATATTCTTGTTGTATCAAAATACTATGCAAGGATTACTTTGAAGAGACTTGCCGAGCTTTTGTGTCTCAGCGTACAGGTTTGTAATGCTAACCGTGATTATGTGCTATTTAAGTGCTCCTGTGGTAAATTGTTGAGAGTTATCGAATGCTAGCATTTCAAAGATTTTTTTTCTCTTCAAAGTGAACCTAGTGGGCAAATTGGGGTTGGTGGGATGACTATGGTGGCATGCTGTTGAGTTCACTCGACTTCCCAACCTAGTTCTGTTGTTGTTTCTTGTTGAGCTGCATGTTAATATGGATATTGCAACCAAAGTTATTTCAATTGAATTCTTTGAAATGTTCAAAATGTTTTTTCGTTTAGTGTGAGGATCCTAATTGATTCTCCTTACAAAATTCAGGAAGCTGAGAAGCATCTCTCAGATATGGTTGTGTCGAAGGCGCTGGTGGCTAAGATTGATAGGCCAATGGGTATAGTTTGTTTCCAATCAGCAAAGGATAGCAATGACATTCTTAACTCATGGGCAGCAAACTTGGAGAAACTGCTTGATCTTGTGGAGACGAGCTGTCATCAAATACACAAGGAAACCATGGTGCACAAAGCTGCTTTGAAGGTTTAAGAATGTCAAATTCCACAGCAATTATATTAGTTACTGGTAAAGCTTTTCTTCTTTTCGTCCTCTCTGTTGCTCTTGACTCAAATTTCCTTATTGTCTTTAAGTGGGAACTGAAAGGTCATATGTGCTGTATCGTATATGGATTATAGATAATGGTAGAATCATGACTCTTTGTGCCCCAAGTATTTCCTATATTATCATTAAGCTTGTTTCTGGTAAATTGCAGGGCAACCATCATATAGATGTGTTTTTGGACCGAAGTTGCCGTATCATAAATGTTCATTTGAATTGCCCCACATGGGTTGGTGAGGAATTGTGTTAACATTGATCCTTTTTTCCATTTTACATTTTATCATTCATGCGTTCAGGGTAGAGCCGGATATATGCATTAGTACTGAAATTAGCTTTGTTGTATACTACTTGAACAATACCTTACCACCGACTAATTACAGGATCCTCAACGGTCTTGTTTATGGCAGTGGCAAATTGAGTGCTTGTTCATTTATATTCTTGTCTCGTCAAATTTTCTATTGTACTATTTCGGTTGCAGTTTCATTTTCTTTTGCAACAATTTGGATGTGATGTTTTTCCCTTCATGATTGTGTGTGAGCTGCATGCAAGCATATGTTAAGAGTAGAGGAATGTGGAGTTTCTCAAGGCTTCTGATGATACAATTAGGAGTAATTTTTCATTTTCAGTAAACATACACTGCATTGATATTTTTTCAAACGAGGAATTATGGTGTGACTTTTTTGCATTATAATCATAATTATTTTTATACACTTCTAATTTTCAAGTTAGAAACGAATTATACCTCCGCTCTACCAAATACGTCAATCCATACATACCCAAAGCATTTGTTTTTCAGTATTTTGTAATGGGCACCATGCTCTTGGCTATAGGCGAAATTGTGACCCCCGTATGGTTGGTTGGTTACTATTTTGCTTGATAATAGTGGAGAATGGTGATTGAAACATTTTATTGGTAAAGGTCTAAAGCCGGCTAATTTGCACTTCTCGAGTGCAATTGCCGTGATTCAACAACGTAGGGTGATAGTGGGTGCGGCTAGACTCCATTTCCCCATTCAATCCAACTTATTCAACTCGGATATTGGGTTGGGTTGATTGAGTGGTTGAATATAATTTTTTAAGAAACAGACTCGATCCAAGCGAATTTTAGTAATGTTATCAACCCGACAAGTGACCTATACCAAAAAGAACCGGAAAGCTATCATTTTTGGTATTAGGGTATTTTGCACTGTGAACGTGTAACTTAGATGTGCTTTACCTACCTAGCTTCCTATTACGAAGGACGTGAAAATAAATGCAAAGGGAAAAAAAATTGTGTCGTCTAAACTTGTCCAAACTGTGTCTTCTTTTTTGTTCTACTCGCCTGAATAAGTAAAACCTTAAACGAGTCTTCGCGAGTGCCTTCCCTAACCGGCACGGTTGAATAAAGTACCCATTACGGTCAACTTCAACACCTTTGGTCAACCCCTTGAACCATTTTATAATAATGAATGAGATCAGTATACTTATATAAAGAGTCAACCTAAATGCATCAACAAAAATAAAAGTCAACCTTAGTGACAACATCTCCATCTCTTAAAATAAGGATGCAAAATAGCATAATATTATTATTATAGAAAAAAAATCATACAATTCTCTTTTGCTCACGCAATGCATGAAACCACTAATACACAGAAGTTGGGGCAATATCATCCAGAAGAAGGAGAAGAGCTATAACCAGAAGACCACGTCGGTAGCTTTGTCGAATAAACCGAAGCAACCGGAGCTGCAGCCACCGGAGAAGTCACAGAAGCAGCAAATATAGAGGACGACGAAGAATGTGATCCTGACGGCGACGACGAAGCTTGAACAACTGTCTGATCATACATGCTTAATGGAAAATCCGAAAACTGTGACGAATAGTCACAAAGATTGCTTCGATCAACAATCGGCTCATTAATGGAAATGCTGAAATTGGTTGACGGCAGAAGAAGTTGTTGCTGCTGCTGGCTGGTCATCCTCACGTTTTCAGGGAAATTTAGTTTTGCTTTGTTGCCTCTGAAATGAAGAGAGGCTTTGTCATATGCTTGGGCAGCCGCCTCCGCCGTCTCGAATGTTCCCAGCCACACTCTTGCCGCCTTGAACGGATCCCTAATCTCTGCTGCCCACTTCCCCCATGGCCTCTGCCTCACTCCTCTGTATTTCCTCTTCGGTTCCTGATCTTCGCCTCTTCTCTGCACGTTGTTATGTGCTATGTATTCATACACTGTGTTCGATGTTTCGGTTGTTTTTCTTCTTGTTGTTGTTGCTGCTGCATTGCTTGCAATCTGGGAAACTGTATTTTGCATATTATAACCACATATTTAAACTGTTTAAATTTTACTTAATTAGAAAGTTAGTTGTGCTATTCAAATGAGAGTTTATTAGTTTGTTAGTATGTTAGCTAACTAGTCGATGGGTTGTGTTGGGTTGTTGATCATGATTGTAAACTCAAGGCTCTCTATAAATATACTCATGTACATACAGTTATCACTAGTATGTAGAATATTCAGTTCAAATCTGTTTCTCTCTCTTTTCTTTCCCTTTCTTTCTTTCTGGTTCTGCAGAGAAAGCTTTTGGTTATGGAGTTTGTGATGGTATCAGAGCTCCTTTGAGGAGTTCTGCTGCGCATCTTTCTCATCTCTTGCTGTAAGAGATTGCTACCGATTCATCTTGTTTTTCCTCTGTTGAATTGCTTCTTCTATCGTTGAATCAAGTTTGCAATTTTCAGAAATTTCATCTTTGCAATTTTTTAGAAATTTTCTACTATGTTTTGTTCTTTTCTCATCTGAGCCATTGTGCTGAGAATTTTCATGCTCAAGAGAGATGGAAGAAGTGAATCAGAACCAAGTTGTGGTGAATCAAGGTTCAGAACCACAGATCCGAGCATCAAGTCCCTATTACTTGCATCCGAACGAAACTCCTGGAGTGGTTCTTGTTCCAATTGTGTTCAATGTAAAGAATTATCATTCCTGGTCCAGAATTATGAAAATGTCTCTGCAAGCTAAGAACAAGTTACAGTTTGTGGATGGACGAATTATAAGGCCTGGAGCTGCAGATCCTTTGTTTTCAACATGGGACAGATGTAACACTATGGTAGTTTCATGGATCACTTTGTCTCTTAGTCCAGAAATCATGGAGAGTGCGACGTAGAGTGAAAATTCAAGAGATCTGTGGAATGAGCTTCGTAGGCGCTATTATCAAAGAGATTTGTACAGGATAGCTGATCTACAAGAGGAATTATATGCACACAAGCAAGGTGATTCCTCAATTACTGCATATTTTACAAGATTGAAAACAATTTGGGAAGAGTTAGACAATTTTAGGCCAATTCCTGGCTGTAACTGCATAATACCTAACTGCAATTGTGGTTTAGGGAAAATTAGATCCTATAGGGAACAAGATTATATTGTTATGTTCCTTAGAGGATTGAATGAACAATATGCAGTTGTAAGATCACAAATAATGTTGATGGATCCTACTCCTAGCATTGATAGGGTATTTTCTTTGCTTATTCAACAAGAAAGGCCACTGAATATAGAAATGAATGAGTCTCAAGTGCTGGCTCAGATGAATGAATCAGCTGCAAGAGGACATTCTAGTCCTGTTTTCAGAGGCAGGTCAAGAGGAAGAGGTGGTAGAACTAGAAGCTTTGGCCAAGGCAGAGGTCAAGCAACAAAAGGAACTACATGGTCCTGCACTCATTGTGGTAAAACAGGCCATTTAGTGGAAAGATGTTGGCTGTTATATCCTCATTTGAAACCAAAAACAATAAACAACAATGTGAACAATTGTTCAGCAGAAACAGCAGTTGAAGACTTCGATGATGCTGATGCTCCTAGTGAGGTATCACATAAGGATATATGTGATGATTTGATTTCTTTTTCTGCAGAACAGAGAAAGACACTATTAGCATTCTTGCAACAACATGATTTGAAGCCCTCTGCTGCCATAAACCAAATAGCCACTGAACCTGTTTCCCTTACAATCCTGCATGTATAGCCACTGCTCTGTCCCTCAAAACCTTTAACCAAAACTCTTGGATCATTGACACAAGTGTCACTGATCATGTCTGCAATTCTATGAGCCTTTATCATCATTTCAAACACAGTAAACCAATTGTAGCTACACTCCCTGATGGCCCTCAAGTCACAATTAACATTTCAGGCATAATCAATTTCACCTCTCAGTTTTTCCTCACAAATGTCCTATATTTACCAACTTTCAAGTTCAATTTAATATTTGTCTCTAGATTAACCAGTGCTTTACATTGCCAACTGATTTTTTCTACAAAACATTGTGAGATTCAGGACCTGCATACTATGAAGAAGATTGGTGCAACTGAGAGGATTAGTGGCCTGTATGCAATTGCTTCCACAGCAGCACCAAACCAGCCTGATCCTGTACTTTTCCCCACTATAAACCACACAACTAGATATTCAACAAGATTATGGCACATGAGACTTGGCCATCCCTCCATAGACAGATTGTCCTTGATGAATAAAATGTATTCTTACATTCAAATCAATAAAGACAGTTCCCTGCCATGTGAAGTCTGTCATCATGCTAAACACAAGAGATTGCCCTTTTCCCTTAGCAATGCAATATCCAATTGTACCTTTGATCTTTTGCACGTAGACATTTGGGGACCCTTGGCCTTTCCTTCTAGTTTTTTGGCCATAAATACTTCTTGACTATTGTTGATGACAAATCAAGATATACATAGATTCATTTTATGAGATTAAAATCAGAGGCAGGAGAATTATTGAAGTCTTTTATATTAATGGTGCAAAAGCAATTTAATGCCTAAATTAAAACCATAAGGTTTGACAATGGCCCTGAGTTCAAACTTGAAACAATTTTTTGCTTAAAATGGGATAGTTCATCAGCTTAGTTGTGTTGAAACTCCACAGCAGAATAGTGTGGTTGAAAGAAAACACCAGCACATTTTAGCAGTAGGTAGAGCATTGCTTTTTCAATCTCAGCTTCCCAAACATTTTTGGCACATGTTGTACACATCATTAACAGATTACCTACACCTTTCCTCAAGAACTCCAGCCCCTTTGAAGTTCTGCATTCACATAAACCAGATCTATCTACCCTAAGAACATTTGGTTGCTTGTGCTTTGCTACTACCTTAACTGCCAAAAGAAATAAATTGGACTCAAGGGCCCGCAAGTGTGTTTTTTTGGGATTTTCCCATGGAACCAAAGGGTTTCTCCTATTTGATCTGCACAATAGAGAAACATTTCTTTCAAGGAATGTACATTTTTATGAGGATGTGTTTCCTTATCAGCTCACTAATCCTTCCTCCATCGCCACTGGTAATTTCAGTGATCTTTTCCCTACACTACCATCATCCATTCCACCAGCTGTTAAACCAGATATTCCATTATCCACTACCTGGTTACATGACAGTTTTGCAGATGCCATGGATGATCAGCACTTTGCCTCACCACCAACCACAACCAACTAACCAAACTCTACCCACCTCGCCAATCCTAGTCCTTTACCAACTCATTCCCCACCTGATCCTTTACCTAGAAGGTCCGCAAGAGTTACTAAGCCTCCTACATATCTGCAAGACTACAACTGTAATGTGGCCACTACCTCTCAGTCTGCAGCATCTTCACCCAAGTATCCCCTTTCTCATTTCATTTCCTATTCTGCACTGTCTCATAAGCATAAATCATTTTCCTTAGCCATATCCACCATCACCGAACTAAAGTCCTTTAAGGAGGCTATGAATCATGCCTGTTGGAGGGATGCTACTGCTGCTGAACTCCAAGCTTTACAGGCCAACAATACTTGGCTGCTCACATCACTTCCAGCTGGTAAAAAGGCAATTAGCTGCAAGTAGGTTTTCAAGACCAAGTTCAAACTTGATGGGTCTATAGAGCGCCATAAAGCCCGGATCGTGGCAAAGGGTTATACACAAAATGATGGGATAAATTACAAGGAAACATTCATCTCGATGGTTAAAATGACCACACTTCGTGTGTTACTTGCACTCACAGCACTCAAGGGATGGTTCCTCCATCAACTTGATATGAACACTACTTTTCTTCAAGGTGATCTCCATGAAGAAGTTTATATGGTGCCACCTCCAGGGATGACTTTATCCAATTCTCATCTAGTTTGCAAGCTACAGAAATCCCTCTATGGACAGAGCAGGCCAGTCGACAATGGAACGAGAAATTGACCTATGTCTTACTCCAGCATGGCTATATTCAATCCAAGTTCGATTATTCCTTATTTTGCAAGACGAATGGAAGCTCTTTCACTGTTGTCCTAATCTATGTAGATGACTTGGTCTTGGCTGAGAATGACCTCAATGAAATTCAGTCCTTCAAAGATTTGCTTCACTGCCACTTCACCATCAAAGACTTTGGGGTTCTCAAATATTTTCTTGGGATGGAGGTTGCTCGTAGCCCCAAAGGTATTGTGTTGTATCAACGCAAATATACTCTTGACCTGCTAAGTAAGACTAGTTTCATTGCAACCAGACCAACGTCCAACCCTATGGATTATATGCTCTGGATTTCCAAAGAGTCTGGTGATCTTCTGCTTGACTCTGGAGCATATTGCTGTCTTATTGGCCGGCTTATATACCTCACTCAAACACGCCTTGACATATCCTTTGCTGTTAACAAACTTAGCCAATTTCTATCTTGTCAAACCACGACTCACCTTCAGGCCGCTCAGCGCATTCTTCGCTACCTGAAGGCTGCTCCTGGTACTGACCTTTTCTTTCCTCCGTCCTCTGACTTGCAATTACAGGGATTTTCTTATTGTGATTGGGGGGCATATTTGGATACTCGACAATCCGTCACCAGATATTGTTTCTTCCTTGGCTCTGAGCTGGTATCATGGAAAAGTAAGAAACAATCTGTTATCTCACGTTCTTCACCGAGGCAGAGTATCGGGTCTTGGCTCACACTGCCTGTGAGGCTCAATGGCTCTTCTATCTGCTGGCTGATTTGGGTGTCATTGTTCCGCCTCTAGCTCTGTTTTGTGACAATCAGTCTGCCCTTCATATTGCTGGCAACTCAGTATTTCACGAGTGCACTAAACATATAGAGCTCGATTGCCACTTGGTTCGTGAGAAGCTTCAAGCAAGCATCGTTGGTTTGTTGCCCATCGCCACTTCTGTTCAAGTTGTTGATCTTCTCACTGGGTATGTTGGATTTCCATACTCTAGCTTGAGGGGGGTATTACCACATATTTAAACTCTGTTTAAATTTTACTTACTTAGAAAGTTAGTTCTGTTGTTAGAATTAGAATTTTGTTAGTTTGTTAGCTAACTAGCCGATGGGTTGTGTTGGGTTGTTGATCATGATTGTAAACCAAGGTTCTCTATAAATACTTATGTACATACAGTTATCACCAGTATGTAGAATATTCAATTCAAATCCATTTCCCTCTCTTTTCTTTCCCTTTCTTTCTCTCTAGTTCTGCTGAGAAAGCTTTTGGTTATGGAGTTTGTGACATATAGAATGGATTAATGGAATTCAACATGAGAAACACAAGTTGGTGTTCCAAGTTTTTGGTTTCAAGTTCAATAAAACAGAACCAGAAATAAATGGTTGTCTACTAAGTTCAGAAATGCATAGGGCTATAATCTTTAATTGTTCTGTTAATATTAATACAGTTCTTCATGCTGTCAACCAATTGTATAACATCACGTGTATGTATTTTTGAAAAAATTATTGTAAGTATTAAAAATATTACTGATATAACAGTACATAATCGGTTGTTTGCTGACAATGTATTACAATCAAATCCTACAAAATAATACTTAAATGAACATTATGATTTTATTGTGTAATATACTTCAAACATACCCACAACCCTTTAACACATGTAACATTAAAAGCTAGATGATATAATAACAAATTAGAGTTCAGATTAATAAAAAGATCAAAATTCGGTCCTTACTTGCTGGAATAGCAGGGGATGAACCAACTTGAAAAAATTCACCAAAGGACGCGTCATCTTCCCTGCATCTCTTGAGAGCAGAGTTGCCACCACCATAAGAAGAAGACGAAGAAGACGGTGTTCCACCACCACCACCATTCTCTATATTCCGATGAAGAACAACCTTGTAATCACCACCAGCAGGTACCTCTCCGCAGACAACATGTGTCAGAGCCTGAACCATAGCAGACATCTCCTTCTCCTTATTCAGACCCGGAAACATCATTGACATCCACAACAACACATGATCAGTCCCTTTTGTCACTTTTTAATAAAATCAGCGCTTTTTTTTTTTTTTTGCATGCGAAATTGAACCCCTTCAAAGGCTTTAACTCTTAACAACAAAATGAAATTGGAACCATTCACATAAGTTTGATGCAGAGAGGTAAGAATTGGATTGTAGCCGCCATTGAAGAGTCTCAGTCGGTCATGTGATTAAATGAAGAGAAACTTCTTGTGCACGAACTATGTATGTATCTGAATACGGAAATAAATGGAACATGTAAACCAAACTATATATAGAAGTCATTTCTATTTTTTTATTTTGTTCTCTTTGCTCTGTTCAATTAATTGCATTTTTTTAATATGTTGCCCCACCACATCTTCTCCTATACAGTTTCCCTTTTGCTTTGTAAAATATATATATAATTAATAGCATCAGGGGCAACCAAAAGCATAGAGATGAGGGATTTAATGTAAAAAAATGTTATTGATGTGTAATTTGGATTCTGAACGATGAATCTTATTAAAATTTTATTTATTAATAAATAAAATATAAGTCGACATTATGTTTTAAGTAAAACGTGTTTAAATATCTCTTAAAACTCCCTAATAAAATATAGATTGGGTCAAGAGTGCAAGTGTGAAAGGTGTAATTTGGTAGCTTTGGTAGTTTGTGGGGGAGAGAACCAACTTGATTCTTGGCTTAATTTGTCGGTGTTGCAAAAAAGGATAAAACTAGGTCGACTGGCCGACATCAAAAATATCTCTCATCATTACAATTGAACCATATTTTATTGTAGTTTAAGTATGAACTAAGTTGATCCACTTGAAGTGTAAAATCCCACCTGAATTATTCTGTTTGGTCACGTTATTCCCTGTGGAACGTAATCGTATATAATACAAGCTGTTAAGCACATATAAATCTTGGATAGGGTTTAATGTCCCATTTGTATTAAAAATGATTGGTTGATGAATATGGGCAAGTTGAGGCCACAAGATTTTTAATTTCAATATTTTGATGTGAATGTCTCATTCATGCCAATTGTGGCTTGCATTAACAATAGTTGTTCAGATCAATGGTTGGCCTTCGTAGATATCAGCAATGTGCAAGTTGCATGTATCCACAACAGTTCATCAGTTCATTTTTTTATGGTATCAAGTTATACACATCAGTGAAAAATATTTATATTAATGCACATTCATTAATTATTAATGATTCACTGTATAAAACAAAAACATCAACTTGATTTTCTCTCTTTTTTGTGGGGGTGTGTTGGGGGGGGGGGGGGATAAAAGAACAATTGAGTTGAGTGTTCAACTCAAATTCGTCTTCTCCTTTTCCGTTGAACTAAACTGGGGACCAACCCATGGTATAAATGAAACAAGAATAAAATATAAAATATATACAGAAAATATGAAAACATAAATTAAAGGATACTCGTTTTAGACACACTTGTTCTTAATTTATGAAGAAAATAAAAGACTAGATAGTTCCTCAATTTGGCAAGCAAGCATTAGATACATTTATCTTTTCATCCATGAATTGATTAACAACCATTGAACTAATTATTAATAGAGATGTTTTGTCTCTCATCTGTCCTACTCAACATTACCTTTCATCTCTCATTTATCCTAGTTATATATGAACACTTAAAATAACGTATTTTCCCACACGAAAAATCGGCTTTTTTCACATACTCAAAATAACGTTGTTTTACATGATTTCAAATTAGTGTTGTTTTGAATTGACAACAATCTTTTCATCCTAAATTGTCACTTTAACCAATTTTTTGTCTTAATTATTTGTCATTCTCAAATTTTTAAATAAATTTTATTGTTAAATTTTTATGCATATTCCTAATTTATTAAAGTTTTAACAATAATAAACTTTTAATATTCTCTGTCTCTCTTTGTTATGGAACACTTAAATAAAAATAATTTAATAAAATTAATCTTTTGAATCATTTTTTAAATGTTTTAATACTTGCACCGATAGTACTAAGTGCTAGGCTCCTCAGATTATGACATGCGTATCCTTCTAGATTTAGATTATATGAGTGTCAGGCTCCTCAAGTTAGGGTATGCATACCCTCACAGGTATCAACGTTGAGCATATTGGAACCACCCGCATTTGTCCTATAGTTTTCCCTTCATTATTTTAGGCAATTTTTCATGTTAAAATTTGGTGTACAATTTCTTGTTATATTTTGTTGGTGTGAATAGTGATAATGGATCATACTGTATAGTATTATTTACGTGTTTTGATTTATTCCATTACTCCCTGTATAAACTGGACACGTAAATAAGAATTTACTTGTATTTTAGAGGTTTGTCTTGTCATCATGCATTAGTAAAGCAAGGTCGTAGTCAACTTCCGCTCCCGTCAAACAGTTGACCCATTCACGCGATTTAGTGAACGGATATTGGATAAGAGTGGGCATATGCGACATTCAGTTCAGTTCGCCACATCAAACAACGAATGAAGTCATAGCAAAGACGAATAGTTATTACGCCACATCAAACAACGAATGAAGTCTTTACATCGCTTCTTATTTAGGTTGTTATTACGTGTATATTCATTTTTTATAGAGAAAATGCTCATTTTGATATTTAAAAGTGTAAGTCTAAGTCATTTTAATCCTTAAATTTTAAATTTTATCTTTTTAATCCTTAAACTTTAAATTTTAACTTTTTAATCCTTGAAATTGTAAGTTATAAGTCAAACTAGTCTCTCAATTCATTATCATTATTATTTTGTCATGTTTTCTCTAATTTTTCACATTAAATGAGAATGTGATAACAATAATGGCTATGTGGCAACACTACAGGGTTGTGACGACACTTGAAACTATAAATCTTAGTTACTATTGCAACTTTATTTACCACCATAATTGTTCCGGTGACCTCATTTGCAGTTTCAAGTGCAACTACAACTCATGTATAATATCAATTATTGTTATTGTCCCTTGTAATATGAGAAATTAATGAAAATGTGACAATACAGTAGTGCTAATTTGACATACAACTCATATTTTGAATTTCAAGAACTAAAATAATTCGAGCTTACACTTTCAGCGAATAAAATGGTATTACCCCAACCAACCATTGTATAATATATATAATAATTTTGAATATGTAACTTTTGCACATATATACATAATTTTTTTTCATACTTATACAAATATTTCTCACCTGTGAAATCAAATCATATTAGATCGGCAATAAATTAAGTAATTTTTGAATTCCCCAATCATATTTCCTATTCCCCACTCACTCTCTCATACACAAACTTTTAAATTGATGTGCACAAACTTTTTAACAAAAAAAAAGAAAATATGACGAAATTTAAATGAAAACAAAGATGAAGAAGAAAACATTAGTGCTCAAATACACAAATTTTTTAACAAGAATGCACAAACTTTATTGTAGATATGCACAAACTTTCCTACGTGCATACATAAACTTTTAAAAAACTAAAAATAACAAATATGAAAATAAAAATGAAAACTCTTGAATTCATGAAGAATAAAATGGAAATGAAAAAATAATGGAGAGGGATTGGGGAAGAAGAGAAAAAAAATAAAGAATAAGTAAAAAAAAACGCGTGTTAAGGAGAATAAGATGTACAAAGAACGACACATTTTGAGGCAGACATATAATATTTCTCTTTTATTTATCATTCATCAATTTAATGTAGTGTTATTTAACGAATACTAATATTTAATGCAAATAACGGTGTAAAATTCTTCAAAATAAAATAACTTTTAAATAATAAAAATATTTCAAGTGTGACTAATTCCTTATGTCCAATTGATCATATAAAATCTCAATAATAATTTTATATTTGAATATATTATTACATTAAATAAATGTGTTATTTTGATGCGTTGAGAATAAAATTAATTAAAAGTATATTTTAGATATATGAGTAATTCATCTAATCTATTTTTGTATTATAACTTTTTACATTAGTATTTTTCAATGAAAAAATAACAAGATTATAGTATTTAAAATATACTATTGTCAGATTAAGGTGCTTTTGAGATATTTATAAAAGTGTAGATTTTTTTTAAATTAAAAAAGAAAGTCATGATTTCATGTTTTATCCTTTTCAGAATTCTAGTCCCGATTTCATAATTTTTATTATCAAATTGGAGTATTTTTCCTGTCATTTTTTTATGAAATGAGTGAACCGATTTCATAAAAATAAATAAATAAAACCTACTCATGTATGTTTGTCCATACAATTCTATACCATTGTAATTGAGCCATTTTCCCCTCATATCGAGTACACAGGAATATCAAAGGTGAAAATCCGGATTTGGCAAGTCTCTACTAGAACGTAGAAACCACACTTGTTTGTTTTGTCAATTTGACTAGTAAATAACACGATGTCAATACGTACAGGCAGTCCAGAAGCATAATGTTTTTGGTATAAAAAACATGATAAAATATGGCAGAAATGTTTACGACTTAATTTTGATATATGATTTTTGTATTGTCAAAATTTTGGTCGTAGAATTCTACAAACCTCAACATGCTCAGCAGTTTGGTTTGGTGACATCAAATGCTTTCATGTGATTCTTTATGCAAACCTCCACCGTCTAAGGTTTTAGGGTTCAAAGATAAGCATTTTTTTCTTAGCAATCAAATGCTAAACCACCTCCACTAACTAAACATTAATCGCTGACTCCTATTTAGATTAAATTTTAGAAGTTTTAATTAGTATTGCACAAATTACATAGCATAAACCTAAACACTCAACATTGTTCCAAAGTGTCCCACTAACAAATCAGGCCCTCTCATCTTTTTCAACTAACTTTATAAGAGTTTTTATCTACCTTGTGATTCAAATTTGATCCTTCCGTTTAATCAAGTGCAAACACATCTACAAGACCCTCTCATCTTAGAAGCTACTTTCTTAAAGTTCTAATCATATGAACGGCTAACTTGAGAGAATTCTAATCTTAAACCAACCCATCCGATTCGCTTTTCAAATATTGATTAAATATTTTTATGATCCCATTCTTCAATCAAAGCAGCAAAGCACCTTTTCTATTTTTATTTAAATTAAATATATTTTTATTCTCTCATAAATTTTAAATTTAAATTTTAGGTTATACTCTTTATAAAAAAAATTGTTAAAAACTATCTCTCATAAAAAAAATTATAAAATTTTAATCATTGTCATTGTGTTAAATTATTAACTAATAATATAACAATTAACTTAATCATGTGACAAACACATAATATAATTAACCCAACAATTAATTTCTCTACTCACATTAGCTCTGTTAACTACCACTTCCACCACTGCTAACAAAATGACTAAACCCACAAGCCTTCACCTACTTCTCTCCTCTCCCTCTTTTTCAACTTCACCACATAACCAAATTAATTATCACATTAACAACTTAACATGATAATAAAAACTAAAATCTTACAAAATAAATGAATAAATTATAAAAAACAATTTTTAGTAAACAAATTTATAAAGATTAAAATACAAAAATATAAAGATTAAATTATAAAGATTATTTATTTTGAAATTATAGTAATTTTTTAAAAATAAATTTATATTCCTCGACATAGTATGGATCACAGATGTAATATAGCGTTTGCATTCCTCGACATCGCCTCGGAATTCTCCATCAACGAACATATATAATACAAGCACAAATGCAAATGATGTTGACACCAGCATAAATAAACACTATACAGAGCTCTACATATCACTTAGAAAGCTTAACATCACCACATCTGAATTGACCTTTGAATCCCAAATCAGTTTTAAACCTTCATAAAGTGGTGCCGTACCGTAACATTGGCTATCACTAGTGGGTTTCAAGGCTTAAATTGAAGCAACTCTAATTTGGGTTACTTTCAACTTCCGCAAGCCAAGCACTCTTCTCGGTTTGTTAGAGAGCACACCATCTGTGCCATCTTAGTATCATCATCCTCCTCCACCTTAGGGTTTTCCTGCATTCGCAAGAGGAAATGTTTAATGCCAATACGTGCAAATCAAATGAATGAGAAAGATTGAACACAAGAGTCTTATTACTTTGAGGGCAGTGGTATCAACAGTGAACTTTATAGCATCAGCTGCAGCACGTGATCGGAGATAATACATCCCAGTCTTCAGACCCTTTCAAAAGCCAAAACAGAAATCAATAAACATTTGCTCTTTACACAGATGTAGTTTCTGAGAGAAGATAAAAATTCCTAGTGGCATCGCACGTCCACCAATGATTAATGTCAATCAGCAGAAAAACAACATTGCAAACAATTTTAAGAATCTGGAAATAAAGACATAAAACCAAGCAGTATAGCAGCATACAGATTAATCACTTCTTGACTGTTTCCTCAATTGTGGCATTCACTATCTCTAAAGACCGAACAGCAAAAATAAACATAGATTTAACATCAACATACATCACACCATTCCCCAAACATTGAAAATCCATTTATAGAAATAAAACCTAAGATGCACCAACACTTCAAAATAGATTTTGTATCAAACACTGCACTAATACTTTCAAAAACTCATAACTGCATTTTACAAGTTTTTAATTGAGTCCAATGGCTTTGACATTTCTAACTAGCTCCAATTAAAAAAAGCTGATACCTTGGACCATGCATAGAAATGCAAGGAAGTCAGCTTTCCAAAATTGGGCTGGTCCATGTGAATATTTAAGCTTTGACTCTGATCTATATAACATCCCCGATCAACAGCCATATCAACCAATGTCTTTTGCTTGATCTCCCAAACAGTTCTGATCATTTCAAACTTAGTTAGCATAAACATATTACAGCCAAGGTTGGGTTAGTTACAAAATCACAAATCTCATACTTGTATATGTCTTTGAGCTCATCAGGTACTTCTGGTACTTTCTGAACTGAACCATTCTCATAGATAATCTTATTCTTGACTGTAGGAGACCACAGTCCCATGTCAGTCAAGTCATGAAGAAGATGCTTGTTCACAACAACAAATTCACCACTGAAAAACAAAGAGTTTAGGGTTTAGAGCAAGCATGAAGGGACAATGCTATACAAAGAAGTGATAACATGAGATGGCAAGCAAACCTTAAAACTCTGCGACTGTAGATATTGGAAGTATAAGGCTCAAAACACTCATTATTGCCAAGAATCTGGCTAGTAGATGCAGTTGGCATAGGGGCAACAAGAAGTGAATTTCTCACACCATTCTCAGATATCATCTCCCGAACTGCATCCCAATCCCAGCGGCTTGAGGGCTTCACTTCCCACATGTCTGGCTGAAGAATTCCCTATACAATACAATAACCACCTAAGCCACTAAACATCTCAATCCTTAGACTTCATAATTACAATTGCACTAAGGACGTAGAAAGAAAGGTAAGGACAAGCCTTTCACACTGATATACCTTGCTTATAGGACTACCACTATATGTTTCATAGGGACCTTCTTTGGCAGCCAATTCAGAAGAAGTTTTCAGGGCATGGTAGTATATAGTCTCAAATATCTCCTTGTTTAATTGTTGAGCCTGCACTTAATAACCAAGTGAACTATCAAATCAAAGGATATCTAGATTAAACAAGAGATAAACTAGCAGCTCCAACAATGTTGTTTACCTCTGGTGAATCAAATGCCATGCCAAGTAGCATGAAGGTATCAGCAAGACCCTGAACACCAATCCCAATGGGCCTGTGCCGTAAATTTGACCTCCTTGCAGTGTCAACCGGGTAGTAATTAACATCAATTATTTTATTAAGGTTTGTTGTCACCATTGCAGTTACCTATAAATAGCCACACCCAGCATTATAATCATGAGGTCAGTAAAGGAGTACACTTAAAACAAGTCAATGACACAAAGTACATAGTTGAAGAGTAACAAGAAACTGCACCTCTCCTAGTTTATCAAAGTCAAAATATCGATTTTTTGAGCCTCTGCTTCCAACAAGCTTAGATGGTTGAGACTCCATGGGCACTCCCTATGTTATGTATAAAATCATTCCAAATTAGTAAGAAAGTGTCTCCATATAAACCAAATAAATGAAATGAGAGCCTAAACATATGAAGTAACCAGAAATGCCCCACCTTGTCTCTAACATATCGTGGTAGTGCAATTGACGCCAGATTGCAAACAGCTGTTTCTGTGGGACTTGTATACTCAATTATCTCAGTGCACAAGTTTGAAGACTTAATTGTGCCCAGATTCTGCTGGTTGCTTTTCCTATTGCAAGTGTCCTAGAATACAGGAAATTGGACCAATTTTCAATTTAAATAATAATAGGAAAGATAGAACCAAAATCCAGTGATTCACAAAGTAAGAAAAAGTCATTTGTAAACCACCTTGAAAAGCATGTAAGGGGTTCCAGTTTCTATTTGGGACTTCAAAACTTCAAACCAGAGATTCTGTGCCTGAACAACCTTCTTCGCTTTTCCCTATTGACACATGCATATGGTTAAAAAAACAATTCACTCATCAGTAAAAGACACATTATGAAACATGCAAAATAAAAAGCCTGAATGTCAAGAATGAACTCACTTCTCTTTCGTACTGAATGTACAGCTTCTCAAATTCTTCACCCCAGCAATCTGCCAAACCTGGTGCCTCATTGGGACAAAACAAAGACCATAGTCCATTACTCTGAACTCTTTCCATAAAGAGATCAGGCACCCAAAGAGCATAAAACAAATCTCGAGCACGGTGCTCTTCCTGAAAACATATCATTAACTCGTGTTGGTTACAAAAAGACCATTGTTCACCTAGCATAGACTAAGAATTAGGGTCATAAATAAATGATGGGTTGATAAGAGTCAGGAAATCTTTTCAACTTTTTTCAGCTCATTAAATTATATCATACCTTCCCATGATTTTTCCTTAAATCCAAAAACTCAAATATATCAGCATGCCATGGCTCCAAGTACACAGCAAATGCACCTACACAAGCACATAGTATATGTATGAAAAGGTAATTTACAAATAGCAATAAAATATAGGAATTATCAATTATGTATAAACTATTTACCTTTCCTCTTGCCTCCTCCCTGATCAACATAACGAGCAGTATCATTGAACACACGCAGCATTGGAACAATACCATTGGATGTCCCATTTGTTCCTCGAATGTAACTGCCTGTGGCACGAATGTTGTGAACAGAAACACCAATTCCTCCTGCTGATTTGCTGATGACAGCACACTCCTTCAAAGTATCGTATATTCCCTCAATGCTATCATCTTTCATGCACACAAGGAAGCAACTACTCAACTGCCAAGCACACAAAGAGAGTCAACTAAATGAGGTCTTGGATGAACAATTCACTACATCAAATTAATCTTACAGATACCAAGGACAATAGTAAAACCACAGGATCACAAAAGAAGAAGAAGAAGAAGAAGAAGAAGAAGAAGAATAATAAAGGGGGAAGAGAGAGATGGAAGGAGCATGAAGTATAACCGCACTTGAGGCCTAGGTGTTCCTGCATTGAATAAAGTTGGAGATGCATGAGTGAACCATCGTTGGGACATCATGTGGTAGGTTTTGACAGCAGAATCTATGTCATCCTTGTGAATTCCAACAGCAACCCTCATCAACATGTGCTGAGGTCTTTCCACAACTTTTCCTTGAACCTTCAAGAGGTAGGACCTCTCCAAGGTCTTGAAACCAAAGTAATCATAGTCGAAGTCCCTATCATAGATGATCTCGCTGTCCAAACGAGCGGCATTCTAAAACCAAACAAAAAACAATAAAAAAAAAGTGAAATTCAAAACATCACACAAAAGAATAGCTAAGCAAAACCTAGAGTCTTCCAAATCCCAAGTCCCAGAAAAAATCTTAAAACAAAATAAAAAATTCTTCTAAATTATGGTCAATACTTATAAGAAAATCATTGAAAGGACTATATCTTCCACGTCAACCAACCAATCAAAATATCATCCCATTTCAAAACATGAACAAACTACGACAAGATAATTTGAATCTTAACAAGAAATCCATCAAGCATACGAGAGATTCACAAATTAACGGCCATTTTTAAGCAATGACATCTAAAACGCGCACACACCAATTAAGAAATAGCAGAGAAAAGGGAGTTTACCTTCTTGATTATTTCATAGACATCATCAGCGATGAGCGGGGCCTTCAACCCAGACCTCTCGTTAAAATGGCTGTACATGACTTTGATCCTGAAACCATCACAATTAGATCACAGTAAAACACCAAACCATCTAACCTGCAAAATAAATAAATAAATAAAACAAAACCCGGAACACCATTTCCCACCACAAACTTACGTCTCCGAGAAAGACTTCATGGTGTTCTTGTGCAGATTGGAAACAGCAATCCTAGCAGCCAACTGCACCCAAAAACACAAAAAAGAATCATCACAACACACGCTATCATCCAATTATTGAACTTCAACAATCAAATTCAAAATTCAAAACTAGATGAACCCTAAGTCGCACAACAGGATAAGAAATCAGAAACTGACGGATGCATAGTCAGGGTGGTTGGCGGTCATGGCAGCGGCGGTCTCGGCAGCAAGCTCATCGAGTTGGCTGGTGGTTACACCCTTGTAGACACCGGCGCACACCTTCTGAGCCACCAGAACGGGATCGCAGTGCTCAGTGCTCAGCCCGTAACTCAGCTTCTTGAGGCGCGCCGTTATCTTGTCGAAGTGCACCGCCTCTTGCCGCCCATCACGCTTCACGACATACATCATATTTTCTCGTTTTCTCTGAGCGAGGAATTTCGTCGAACAGTTTCGGCGCACAGAGAAGCAGAGAGCGGCGCTAAGATATATAGGCACTAAAGGGGTATGAAATATGGGGGAAATTAGGGTTGTATTGGTAATTGTCTTATCTGTAAGTAAAATAGTAAGGGGTTCCCTCTCAAATTAGGCGCAATTTTGAAATTTTCCCGCGAGATTTTGGAATTTGGATCTTGGAAAATAATAATGTTAGGAGCATCCTTTTGATGAGTCTTCGAGCGTTGGGGACCACTGTTTTTAAAGTAAAGCGTAGTGTGTGATGCTTATCGTGTTTTAGGGTTTGTTTTGAGCATTGGCGCTATATCTCTTTGGCGTGGTTTCTAATCGGTTTTAGTGAGGGCCGTTGGATTTGTGGACCTAACGCATTCGACGGTTATAGCTCAAAACTTCTTCGGCACTTTTTCTTCTTCGTTTTTTTTTTGTTGTTTGAATTTACGACGTCCTTTGTGCTGTTCGGTTTAGCTTCTTCGATACTCTTTTTTTGAATTTGATTTTGACTTCACGTGGCTAGAATGGGAACACACTTAAATATGGGTTGTGACTTATGAAGGATAAAAAATATTGCTGTTTGAATTTTGAAACTTCTTTGTATTTAATATTTTTTTAAAAATTTCAATAGCATGTTAATATGTTATGATGGAAATGAGAATTGATATATACTCTAAGCTAGCATGAATGGTTTAGTAACAAGGAATTTAGATAATATGAATGAAATTAACCGTTTAAATTTTTGTGTCACTGATATAAAAAAAAGTCAATATATATTCTATTTGTTTTCATTCAAATGCTTAATTTCTAATATAAGATTTCAATTTATCTTCATGTCAATAAGCCGATGATAAGCATGTATGATGCACCACGTCCAAATCATAAATTAGTTTTTATTATAATTTTTTAAAAATTTATATTAGAAGTCAATTTTAGTCCCCAAAATACGTCACATTTCGACCTAAGTGATAGGACAAGTTTCCAATAAAGCACTAAAACCATGACTATAATGAAATATTACAAGGAAAATTAATATAAAGCTCGACATTTTTTTTTTATCGAGAACATGTGCGACAACAACTTATTAACTAATGGATACTTGATTTCTGCCAAAGCACACCTCTCTCTCGTCATTATAACACCTATCTCTTCCTCTTATTGGTTAGAGGAGATTTCGTGTGTTTTTCTCAACAAACGTTGTCGACTTATAAATCATCAATGATACCACAAACGATTTAATGAAAAATCTCCATTTGTAGTTTAGTAGTTATAGGCCAGACCACTGCATCCTGGCCCAGATCCTCTAGGCCGTTCAAGGAGTCAAAGAGATCGATACAATCAATAGGAAGAAGCTACATTAATTTATCAAGATTGCAGCTACGATAAATCATAATATTAATCAACGACTGATTTAGTATTCATTTCATAATTGACATCAATTAAAGCAAAATCTGCAAGCCTTTGAACTTCACGAATCCAAGGTTTTTTTTTTCCTCTTTTGCCATTACTATTCAAAATATTTACTAAATTACTCTCGTTTTCAAACTATTGTTTAAACTACCACGGTTTGGGCTGACGGGGCATCTGCGGACCGCGTGGCAGGCCACGCAGGATTCGCCAACGAGGCAGACGAATTTGCGTTGAATTCGCCAGCACGGTTGGCGAATTTAGTACAACCAAAAAACACTGATTTGCACTAAATTTGCCAACAAGGTTGGCGAATTCAATGCGGATTCTGTAACACCCTAGCTTAGCAGCTTATGCTTAAGTCATAATATGCGTCTGCTAAGTTGTTATCTGCTGTGTGGGAATACTGGTAGTCCCTACTTTACTTCGAAAGTAATTAAGTTAACTGAAAATAAGGACCCTTTTTTTTTCAAACATAATTTGCTTTTACGAGTCAAAGTAGAGCCATGCGTGTGAACTATCATAAGTCCCATATAGTTGTATAACAGATAAGTGCGA
>QANU01036045.1:11432-39030 GCA_003254905.1 Nissolia schottii | reverse complement strand
GGAAAGTTGCACACTCTTGGAGACCTTGCCTTACCCTCCTAACCATCCACAAGACTCTAAGGAAATGGGTAAACCTAGCTTGCTCACCTTTTTGGTAACTTTTATGTAATTGTATATGATAATGTGAGCTTAGTAGGTGTTATGTTGGGAATGCTAGGTTAATGATGTATGTATGATTTTGATGTGTTCTGTGAGTTGAATACTGTTGTATTGTGATTGTTGGAACCTATGGTGAAGCCCTAAGAAGTGTGCATGGGAGTGTTTTGGAAAAAGAGGGAAAGGAAGGAAAAACAACAAAGCTGTGGATGTGCATCACGCCCAGGGCGCTGAGCGGCTTGAGAGGTTTGCTGAGTGGCCTGGGTAGTTTATGCTCTAGCCACATGTTTTGTACTCAGGGCGCTGAGCGGTCTGAGCATGGCCACTGAGCGGCCTGAGGAAAAGTTAAGGAATGGTTTTTGGAATTAGATTCGGCGAAGGTGTGGCGTCAGGGTCCGCTGAGCGGCCCTAAGGGAACGTTGAGCGGCCTGAACCCTAGTCCATGCAACCCTAGACTTGGATGGCCAAGTGGCCTAAGACGACCTAAGGGCGCTGAGCGGCCAAGTTAGACCGCTAAGCGGCCTGGGAAGCCTTAGGCCCCTAAGCTAACCATAGCTAAGGGTTGAGTAATTAGAACAGTTCTTGTGGGCCCACATATTCCAACACTCACTGATTGATGCAAATTACGCAATGATGAGTATGTTTTGTGTTGAAATGCATCATGAGGGCTCGGTCGTCATTAAGCCGTTAGGACGACCGTAGATAACTAGCAAGTCTCACCTACTGTTAGAGATCATAACTAAACTCTAGGGAACAAGTGATGTCTTAAGAAGGTTCCGTCCACAGAGGGTCCAGTGTACCTTAAAGAAAATACGTAGTTATATAATAGGAAATCCCCTCTCTTAGCATGTCCAACGGACAAGCCCCTCACCAGTCCGGCAAGCTGGATTGGTTAAAGATAAGCGCAGGCCAATGCCTGATCACACATCAGAGAAAAGATGAACCCAGGCCCAGGCTGGAGCAAGATAAAGGTAGGCTAAGGCTTGACCTAGAAGGGCCCCCACAGAATAAGTAATGAATGGTCGAGCCCAAGGGCTGACCCCAAAATAATCCAGTACGATTGAGTCCAAGGGCCAACCCCCGAGTCCACGCCAGGTCAAGTCCAAGGTCCGACCCCTGGCCATCCCAGCAGTTGGATGGTACTTCCTATCGTTGTTCGGTTGGTTGGTGACATCGTGCATCCGTGGTTAGCTACCACTCAGGTTAAGCGCTGCCCAGTCAACACGATAAAGAACTAGAAGCAGGTTGTAGTTGGATGGCCACAACTACAAGGGCAAAAGGACTACAGTAACAAGAAAGACGTAGCCCCAAGGTGCGTAAGAGAATCCCAGATCCCCTCATGCATAAGTTATAAGATGTATGTATGTATTCATGTAAGTGTATAAGTATGTACACACACGTACGCGTTGGGCTTTGTCGAGTGAAACAACATCACAAGACCGCCCCGCCAAGTACAAGTTACAAGGGTGCTTGATCCCAAGATACGATACCCAGACGGTCAGAACTAACAAGCATGACAACCTGTAATTAGGAAAGGAAGATTAGATCTCCCAGTCACCTAGTAACGTAGATAAAACTGCTCAGGACTAGAATGACTAATAATAATCAGTAGGGATGTTAGTATGCATGTACACCTAGTAATCCCCCTGAGCGGCCTGGAGTATAACCGAATAAAATGCGAGATCCCAATGCTCAAGGTTTTCCCACTGAGAACCCACTGTTCTCAGCCCCACTCGTTTATGACATCAGGATCTTACGATGAGGACTATGCTGAACTGCATGAGGAGCTGTGAAGGGCGATGACGTAAGGTGAACCCCCAAAAGAACGAGTCAAGCAAGAAGTTTTGCAAGGGCTAAGTGAGATGTGTTCCAGATAGCCCTTAGGATTTTGCAGACATATATTGTATCTTGACAAACTTGTTGACTGGATACTATTTATTGTAATACATATGTGACTTTATGTAATTGTATGTGATGGACCGCATGATTGCTTAGCTATCTATTGTTCAGCACATAATGAATAACTATTAAGCCTAGGGCTCTATCGTTGGTATTAATTATTCTAAACCAACACACGACTCATATCTTATGAAATAAACTATGAAGAGAAAAGTTTAAAATCGATCCATATTTTCATGAGTAAGTATTTGGAAAAACGATTGTGGACTATAAATATTCTCACCAAGTAATAAACAACTTAGTGAGTATTGCGTACGACTTAAGCGTAAGCAGTTAGCTAGAGTGTTTCGGTTTCTGGTGGATTTGTTGTGAAAGTGACTTCATGGAGACTATTAGCCTTGTGTAATCAGATATTGAGGATTAAATCTACCTTATTGTGATTCATGACATTTAGGAGTGGTTTGCGAGGGATTGAGATGTTTCTATAACTCATGTCCTTTGGGAAGGGAATGCTTGCGTGGATTGGTTGGTGAAAGAAGTTACGATGGCTACGAGCTGCTTCAGTTATTAAAGAGGCTCCTGCAACTCTTCAATTGTTGCTGCTGAGTGACGACTTCAAAGGCACCGTGTTCTTTAGGCCGTAGTTTGCTTTTATTTTCAGATGTACCAAAAAATATATTGGGCCTTTAAAATTTTGAGTTAATAGCCTATAAAAAATATATATTAACATTTTAGTCCTTGATGTTTATCAAATTACGACATGTTTATATTTTGTTAAATTATGATTCATTAATTATTACTGCACAATGACGTGACCCTTAATTAATGTGTTGAACATGATATCCACGTTATTGAAATGTTGTGTTTCTATTCTCACAACATCTATATAAGCGTGTGGTTCACGGAATTTGTTAATATTTTTAAGAATTTGAACTTGGAAATGACATATTCATGTATTTGGTTTGTAAAATGAAAAACCATTATTGAAAAAGTTATATTCGCAGAAAAAAAAAAAAAAGACAGACACTTTTTCTTATTTTTAATCCCACCATTTCTATGGAATTATAGCATTCCCATGGGAAATGAATATTTATGAGAATGCAAATAGACAAATTTACTCTCATTTAATTAAAAATCCAACCTTACCCTCCTATAATAATAATAATAATAATAATAATAATAATAATAATAAATATTTTTGGTAGTTGAGAAAATAATTAATAATAATAATAATAAATTTAAATAATTAATAACAATAATAAATTTAAATAATTAATAATAAATATAATAATAAT
The DNA here is from genome assembly GCA_003254905.1 of Nissolia schottii. Taxonomy (NCBI): domain Eukaryota; kingdom Viridiplantae; phylum Streptophyta; class Magnoliopsida; order Fabales; family Fabaceae; genus Nissolia; species Nissolia schottii. Next base: position 35,740 of record QANU01036045.1, on the reverse strand, counting down.
AATAGTATTAGTAAATAATAAATAATAACAATTATTAATGTTAAATTAATAAAAAAAGATAATAATGTTAAGGGGGTTGATAAAATAATTTATATTAAATAGTAATAAGTAATAATAATAAATATTAATATTAAATTAATAATAATTATTAAATAATTAGTTAATAATAATAATTAATAACTTTTAAAAATAATTAATAATAATAAATATTAAATGATTAATAATAGTATTAGTAATAACAAATAATTAATATTAATGATATTAGGTAATAATAAACAATACTAATCATATTACCAAATGATTAATTAATATTAATAAGTAACTAATAATAATAATAATAATTAATAATAATATTTTTTTGAGTTGAGAAAATAACTATTAATTATATATAAATTATATTTAAGTATGAGTTTAATGTGTGTAATGATCAATTTTTTTTTATTTGTTAGAGATATTTTTAGTAAAATAAAAAATATCTTCAGTATTATTAATGTCAATAAAACGTATGATTGATTCATTTAATGAGTGAACTAAACACATTTAAAAAGTTATTCATGAGAAAATCATTATTAAAATTAACATTATTATTAAAATAGGACGAGTTAAAATAGACGTCTCTCAATTATGGTTCATTTTAGAATTTATGTTCTCGATATTGTGAGAACTAAAATGCATAATTTTAATTAGATACATATTAAATACAACACACCAATCAACAACTTGGTTAATATATCACATTCAATAGAAAAACTAAATTCTTAAAATATAATAAAAGCCAGATATTAAGATCTGATAGGTTTATTTTTATCATCAATATTTTTGAATTTTGTGAAAAAAATAATAATTACAATAATAAAATTGTATTTTTTTATTTTCATTTTCGATTTGCAATCTCTTTACCAAGTTTTTAAAAGTAAGAAATATATAAACTACAGAAATAAAAAGACCCTAAAATATTAATAATTTATATTTTTAATTTTATGATACAAATCATTTATCACTTTAAATTGCGATTAAATCATCGTTCAAATATTATAAGATAGTGATACTTTTATAGTCGATACTCAGAGTTTTTTACTCTTTTGCCCCCATTAAAAAGTCAAATTACGAAAATACCCCCCTTTGAAAACATAATACAACACTGTCCCTGTTTTGGCTGACGTGGATGCCGCGAGACGCGTGGACGTCCACGTCATAATCGCCTACACGGATGGCAATTTCTTTGTAAAATGTTTCAACTAAAAACACCTACACAGATGAGATTTTCTTTACTAAAAATGCCTACACGGATGACATTTTCTTTGTAAAATGTTTCAACTAAAAACGCCTACACGGTTGGCGTTTTTCTCATAACCGCGTCCTATTACCCCACCCTACCCCCCCCATTCTCCCCCACTCCTCTTATTTTCTAAAAATTCCGCTAACCCACCACCACCATACCTAAACCCACCACCACCAGTGCCTTACCCACCACAACCATACCCTCACCCTTACCCACCTCCGCCCCATACCCTTATCCTCCCTCATACCCATATCCCTATCCGTACCATGCTCCCGACTCGGGTCATGACCGTAGACCGCCGCATGTTGGATCACGGTGTTTGCATTTTTGATGTGATGTAAACTTATTGTATGACAGTGTTTATTGTTCGTCGTTTGTTATTGTTCCACACCCGAACTTGATAATGGCGGCCTGCTGAGTCATTTGTTTAGTGTTTCAACCAATTGACGCTGGCATAAGTTTTGAGATTATAACGTTGACCATCAAAATAAATTTCAACCCAAAATAAAACGCTGGCATAAGTCACAAAAGGGTTTAGACGTAACCCAAAACACCGGTACCTGTGTATTCAAACAAACCATACAAAAATTATAAGACTACTACTGCTCAGATGGGGGATCAGTCTGCGACGGTCTCTGAGCTGGATCTGACTGGGCAGACTGCGATGGACAATGTGGGGGCGGAGGGTAAGGATGTAGGGGGTAAGACTGTGATGGTGGAGGGGATGGGTAAGGGTAATGATGTGGGGGTGGCATGTAAGGGTATGTTGATGCGGGTGGGTAAGGGTATGACGATGGTGTGGGGGTAAGGGTATGATGGTGCGGGTGGGTAAGGGTATGGTGATGCGGGTAGGATGGTGGTGGTGGCTGTGCAGGTGGTGCTGTACGGGCTGCAGTAGACTCATGCTGACTGGAGGATGCGGCCTCAGCAGTCTGTGCCCGTCTTCGGCCATCGGCTAATCCACGTCTTCTGCGGCATGGTCTCTGATCGGCCTGCTCATCGGGCTCTGCCGGTGGGGGAATGGAAGTCGAAGAAGACGGCGCTAACTGCTCCAACCCAATCCGGTCATGCTCCTCAATGGCTGAGAGGATAGCCTCTGCTGATGCTCGGAGCTTGTCCATGCTAAATGAAGTGGCGTGAGGGTCCACAGTCCAGGCCAACATACCCTCCGCAATGTCACCTTGGACAAAGTTATACACAATTAATAATCTGTGTCGGTATGAAATTAGGGGTTAAAATAAACATAGATGGAGGAATATATAACTTACCACAGATCCTATCAGCGCCGAAGCACGGCTAATCCACCGTCTCGTGATCCTCTTGTACCATTGCATGTATTGCGAGCGTGCAATGAGAGGCTCGGGCAATGGGGCCTGGGTGGCAATCCGTGAGGTCCGATCATCCCAATAGCCGATGTATTGCCGATGCACATCTGGCCAGTACTGTTCGGACCGACCAGCCAAAGTAACCTTGTGAAGGTGATCGGGCTGATGAGGCCTGGTTGGTATTGGCTGGTCCATACTAAACTGTCGCATCACCCAATCAGGCTGATGCCACTCCACAATGAAGAAGCACACCAGCGGCACTATGGCCCGCCAGGTGGTGTGCCCAGCCTTACAGAAGTCAGGGAGGGCATCTAGGGTGTCAGCGGTGTAGGGCAACCACACAAACTGAAAATGAAGCAAACAAGTTAGTTTGAACAATATAAACCCAAATGTGAATAAACTACAATATTACCTCATTTTTTTCAAGTTATCAAAGAACCGGCGATAGTATTGAAGAACATGAAGCGGTGTATCCCCCAGAAGCTTATGGGCGTGCCACCTAGGTCACATTAGATATACAATTCACATAAATTGGTAAGTCATATAATACACATTAAATTATAGAATCTACAAGAATAGACAAATAAATAAATACGACTTACTTAAATCCCAGTGGGCAAAAAGGTGCACGATCAGCATCGTAGCGCATCCAGATCGCCTCCTCGTCATGCTCAGATAGTGCAGGTGCCAGGCGAGGAAATCGATGCCACGCCCAGAACTGGAGGATGATGCAGGGACCGCCAATGTCGCGCGAATCGTAGTTAGTTGCCTTACACAACTCCCTGTACATGAACGACAGTACAGCTGACCCCCAGCTGTATGTCCCAGCCTGCTCCAAGTCCTCCAACAACGGGAGGAACATAACATGAATGAACGACCCAGAATGGTCAGGGAACAACGTGCCTCCGATGAAGTGGAGGAAGTATGCTCGTGCGTACTGCCTGACAACGGCTGGGTCTACATCGTCGTCGGGCACACGAGACAACAGATCTGATAGCCACGACAGCTGGATGCGCGATCCCGAATAGCCAGTACGCTCCGGAGGACGTGCTCCAACTAGCTAGTCACAGTGATCGGCCAACTGTGAATCCTGTGAATTGCCAGTAACAACATGGCCGTCAATGGGGAGGCCAGAAATGATCCCGATGTTGGCCAGAAATGACCCCAATTAATCTCTGAAAACTGAGGACAATGAGGCCTAAACACATTTTCAGGCGTAACATTTTCTGGCTGAACATTGGTAGCGTACAGACCAATGGGAGTGCCAATGGTAGGCACTGAGCGGATCGGGGAAACTTGACTTACAACACTGCATGTGTTAACGCCATCATCTGAGTCCATACTGACATCACCATGATTGTTATCTGCAGCAGCAGGCAACACCTCATCGTCGTCACTTGCGTCAGACAACACGTCTCTGATATTGGGTGCAATTGTGAGTGGGGAATGACAGGTGGCAAGGTTTTCGGATGGGATCACTTCTTCATTCAAGCACAAGGGCTGAACACCTCAGTGATTGTTGCGTCCAGTTAGGATCTGAAGGACCACTATCTAGGTGCACGTGACTACTATCTCCTTCCCTTGTCTCTATTTCAACGAACAGGTCCATAAACTCATGTGGGCCAGCTTCAAACACATCTATCATGCAATCGATGTCATCATCATCAACCATGTCACAACCATAGAATTTCGCCTCAGCACCCGACCCATGCGTTAGCTGATAAACCATTCTTGATATAACTTGATACTGTGCCAGCCTTAATTTCAAAAATATTTTTCTCTTCAAATCCTCAACACGCATGCCCTTCCTAATCATGACAGACTTTGGCATAGGCCCATCATACATCAAACCACGTGCACCCTCGTACATTCTCCCATTAGAATGAACAAATACAACAAGAGGTTTGACCATTTTGTATTTTCTGTTTACAACACATTACCCGTCAAAGATACAAACATACATAAAAAACAACTTATACGTCATCAACCCACACATGCTACAACAACAACAACTTATACATAAAACTGACATTATAGGGTTTATAGTCTTGGGATAGAGTTTAGAGTTTTGGGCTAATATATAGGGTTTATGGGTTTGGGTTTAGTGTTTTGTAGACAGTGAACCGATTTAGGGTTTACATATTTTAGTTTAGTATTCAGGGCTAGAGCTAGGGTTTTTGGTGTTAGGGATTAGGGTTTTGTGATGGGGTTTAGGGGTTTAGGGATAAGGGTTTTGTCCTGGGGTTTAGGGTTACGACTAGGGTTTAGATGTTGTACGTCAGTAATCTACGCATGCAATCTATAACAAACACAACTAGCAATTATCTAAACCCTAAATCTATACAACATTCATAATAACACTAACATAAACGCACAACAACAACATGCAAATTATATTATAGTACTACAGCTAACAACTTCATACATATAACATACATCGTTATAAACAGCAAAAAAAATTACAATGTTAAAATCAGGAATAAAAACTAATGATTAAACAAATAAATATTGGAAACAGAAAACTTACAAATGCTGATGAATCGCTCGGATCGGAGGAGCGCCCATGCTCTGGATTCCTAGAAAGAGAAAATCTTAGAGAGATAAGGGAATTTTTAGAAAATGAGAGGAGTGGGGGAGAATGGGAAGGGTAGGGTGGGGTTATAGGACGCGGTTATGAGAAAAAGGCCAATCGTGTAGGCGTTTTTAGTTGAAACATTTTACAAAGAAAATGCCAACCGTGTAGGCGTTTTTAGTTGAAATATTTTACAAAGAAAAGACGTTTTTAGTTGAAACATTTTACAAAGAAAATGCCATCCGTGTAGGCGTTTTTAGTTAAAATATTTTACAAAGAAAATGCCATCCGTGTAGGCGATTCTGACGTGGACGTCCATGTCAGCCAAAACAGGGACAGTGTTGTATTATGTTTTTAAATGAGAGTATTTTCGTAATTTGATTTTTTAATGAGGGCAAAAGAGTAAAAAACTCGCATACTCAAGGAAAAACTGTGTATATACATTCGTTTTATTTTTAATTTTTATTTTGCGTTTTAATTTCATTAGAAGTTCTAGCTTCTAGATTACACAGTGAGGAGGAACCACCCAAACCCCTCCTCTTTCCAATCCGCAGAAAAGAAAAAGGAAAAAAACCCAAAACCCTAGAGATTCAGACACTTGATATAGTTCATAGCTCCCCCTTTCACCTCCACTCAATCTGGCACCGGTCCCAGAGAATTAGATAAACCCTAATTTTAAGGAAGTGGAAGAAGAAGCAATGGACGTCGACGAGTACGAGTACTTGGAGAAGACATTGGAGGAAAACGATGACAGAGACTCCGCCAAGACCAAGAAGAAGGACGCCGCTGACAGGACTTACCGGAAACGCGACGTCGACGACGATCTCGACGCCGCCGATGACAAGCGGAGCAAGCGGTCAAGGCCCGAGGACGATAATGGCTCCAAGAAGGACCGCGACGAACGTGACCGCGAACGCGAACGGTCCGGCCGCGACAAGGAGCGCCACCGGAGCGAGAGGGAGAGGGACGGCGAGAGGGGCAGCAGAGAGAAGGAGAGGGATAGGGATAGAGAGAGGAGGGATAAGGAGAGGGAGAGAGAGAGGAGCAGCAGAGAGAAAGAGAGGGGGGATAGGGATAGAGAGAGGGAAAAGGAACGGGAGAGAAGGGAGAGGGAGAAGGAGAAAGAAAGAGAGAGGGAGGAGAGAGAGAGATCCAGGCGGAGCAGGAGTCGTTCCGAGAGAGACAGAGAACGAGAACGAGATTTCGAACCGCGTGATGGCCGGTAATTGCTGCTCCCTTTTCCTTCACTCGTTTTTTGGTGCAATCCCTTTGTGAATTAGGTTTTAATTTTTCACTCCAATGTGTGCTCAATTCAATGGTCACTGTTCAATAGTCGTTGCGTTTGGTGTGTTTCTCATTGTTGTTTAACTGAATATGCAGCTTGGTTTTCTTTTGGTTCTGTTAATGGTGGTTGCATCCCATTGGTGTTTTACTCAATCTATTTTTTCTGATAGGAGGAGGAGCTGGGTTATATTATCTGCTTTATGCATCTTAGCTTATTGTTTGTGTTATCTAATTGCCCTGTTCGCATGCCTTCATTAATGGCCTTGAGGCAGATGTAGAGCTCGTTCATATCATTACTCCTCTTAGTTTTGAACCCCTCTTTCAGGGATCAGTTAAGGTGACATATTTTAAGATTTAGCAGCATTCATGATGGAGGTATTATATCATTAAGATATTGCTATTTAGTTCACAGTATAAAGGTACTGTTATACCATTAATTTATTGTTAATGGGCTGCAGAACTAGCTAGGTAATATGACAGGATCCTCATTGGTGACTTCAGTTTTGATTTATTTATCTCAAAAAATAGCACAAAAATTTCTGACCAGAGGCCCTGGTGTGTTTGCATATTATATGATTGATAAGTGATGGTTTGAAAGACTCTTATGTTACGAAAATATACTTTGGGACTATGGCTACGGTGAGATTTTGTGACATTACTCCTTCAAGATTAGGTGCCACTTTGGATTCTAATATGAACAATGTATATTTGTACCTGCTACAAGTTATATTGTAGGAATATCAAATTCAACTATTTTATTTTAAAAAAGGGGATTGCTCCGGTACCTTGCTCATAATATGGGACAGCGATACCCTGACCTAAATTGTTACTTGTTAGGTGCATTGTAGGTTATTCTTATTTTAAATTAAAAAAATTAATTTTTTTTAATTTATTAACCAACCATTTGATGACACGTGGACAAGATATCAATACCATACAATTGGATGGGTACCGAAGGAGAAACCTTAAAAAAGTATATCAAATTCAACTAATATGAACTTTATGTAATATTTCTTACAAACTACTTTTTATTTGATTTCAGGAGATTTAGGGATAAGAAAGAGAATGTGGAGCCTGAGGCAGACCCAGAAAGGGATCAGAGAACTGTTTTTGCCTACCAGGTTGGTAGGATGGCCCCATTTCTATTTGTTTTAAATATTACCAATATCAATTTAAAGGGTCTAATGTACTTGGATATTTTGTGTCTTTTCCTGTTGTTTGCCAATTTGCTATGTGGTGATCACAGATGCCCTTAAAAGCATCAGAGAGAGATGTGTATGAGTTTTTCTCAAAAGCTGGCAAGGTCAGTTACTTTCAATTTTCCACAACTTTCCATTTGAACTGTGATGACTTCCTTTTCCATTTCCCATTATAACTCTGATGACTTGGCATATTATATTATATTTTAGTTTATCAATACTTCTCAATTTTTGATGAATGATAACTATCATGTAGATTCTGTGGTTGTTTCAAGCATAAAAAATGCATGTTATTCAGATATATTTGGTTGCTGTTGCAGTATATCCTCCTCTGCCTTAAGTTTTGAGTAGTAGAGAAACTTTATTATATTTCAACCATTCTGTTTATGTGTTTTGGGTGGAAAAGGAGGCATCATGATATTTTCAGTGCCACAAAGTAGGTATATGCAGGCTTGGGCTGATGTATTGCATCTGCTTGATTATTCATATACATGATAATTCTTGTCTTCTATTAAGTTCTAATATTCATTATTTTTAGGTGAGAGATGTCCGTCTGATCATGGATAGGAACTCAAGACGTTCTAAAGGAGTTGGGTATGTGATTTAATGTCAAATAATTTAACTTTTACATGCATGTGCTATTATGGTACTAGGATGTCAACTTCCAAGAATCATGTTTAACTGTATTCTTAAATGGACTAGCAATGCGATAATGATGAGGGATGGTGGGAATACCTTGCACTCATGTTTAATCAATTCATGCTGCGTACTCAAGGTAGACAACATAATCCTGGTTTTCTGTTTGGTCATATTCCCAATTTTCTTCCTCTACGTTTGTCATACAATGATAATTTCATTTGTATGCTGATAAGCCTTTCAGTTTATTTTCCTCCCTTTATGAATTGAAAGTCATTCATACGTACTGTTCTGGGGCTTGATAAGGTTGACAAGGAAGTATTTTCTTTTTTGTTTTTGCTTTTTGGGGTGGGGAGAATGACTGTAGGTGTCTAGATGAGATATGCATGGATTCTGTACTGTTTGGCTTCTAGAGTTATTTGACAAGTGAGTTACCTTAGCCGGCTTTTAAGTTGGATTCCTTTTCAATGGAAATTGACTTGCACAACATATATAATAAGCGAAATAGACGAGTTTCTAATGCTAATCTTATCTATCTCGGGTTACCTATCTCTTTATTCTCACATGTCTCTTTTTCTCTTGTTTGAATTGTCAATTTAAAATATGCTATAATTTTGTATTTTGACTATGACTGGCTAACATTTTTCTTTACATGAGTCAGATACATCAAAAGAAACTCAGCTTGAGCTGTCTACACTAAAGTTTTTCTTTCTCTACATCTCTTTGATGTGTATGCTTTGTAAGTTTCATTTGCAACTTTTTGTGTTTATTGTTCTGAAAACTTGATGCAAATTCATGGTGAGGCTGCAGGTATATTGAATTTTATGATGCGATGTCAGTGCCGATGGCAATTGCTCTTTCTGGCCAACTTCTTCTCGGGCAACCTGTAATGGTGAAGCCTTCTGAGGCTGAAAAGAACCTTGTTCAATCTAATGCTTCCAGCGGAGCTGCTGGTGTAGCAGGACCATATGGTGCTGTGGACAGAAAACTGTATGTGGGGAACCTTCACTTCAACATGACCGAGAGTCAGCTGCGAGAGGTATTGGCTTTTTTCCTTCTAATTGGCTGGTATTTTACCGCTGCGTTTTTTTTCAGGAATATGAATGTACAGGATTTTATTGAACACGAATATTTTGATTGAATTTGTTTCCCACATAACCAACCATTTAGTTTTCCACTTCTCCTTGTACTGGATTATTTCATTAAGTTTGTCTGTAGGTTGTCAACAATTAGAATCTTGATTTGATAGTGTGCCATTTTGACGTCTTTATTTTTATTGTTCTAGATTTTTGAGCCATTTGGTCCAGTGGAGGTTGTACAATTGCCTCTTGACTTGGAGACAGGGCACTGCAAGGGTTTTGGGTTTGTTCAAGTTCGTTTCTAACACTTAACTCTGAAAAATATTACTTCTGGTAATATTGTTATTTATGTTTTATTTATGTATTAATTGGCAGTTTGCCCATCTCGAACATGCCAAGGCAGCGCAGAGTTTGAATGGAAAATTGGAGATTGCTGGCAGGACTATCAAGGTAAAAATATTTGCTTTTGTTATATATGTTTGATTTTGTTGATGTTCACTTGGTTCGTTTCTTTGTGACTGATTTTCACCAAATTTAGGTTTCATCTGTAACTGATCATGTTGGAAGCCAAGATACAAATGCGAAGTCTGCAGATTTGGATGATGATGAAGGTGGATTGGTAAGTTTGCACTTGTTATAAAAAGTATTTAAAAATCAGTTTCCAAAAAACTTTTTTGAAATCTACTTCTCATCACAACTGTTATAAATGTACTTAAGTTACGGTTACTAAAAATTTAGCCATATTGGCAAGAAGTTGTGTGCTATGATATGATAACTATCTACAAAATTCTAGGTATAAATATTTACAGATTGATTACAAGATTATTACTATGTAATAGATAGGCCATTGAAGTTTTAGTGCTGTTCAGGATTTGCTTTTAGGTTATAAGTTATAGGCTTAGTTTATGAGCAGGTACTTCCAGTATAACCTTTTACCTGATCTTGTTAGATGTCTGAATTTCTGTTTTTCTGCTGGGGGGTTTTTTCCCCTCGTTTCTTTCCACTTCACTTCATTATACTGTCAGAAGGAATTGGGATCCTCTAAAATGATTATCTGTTTAAAGTGAGAGGTTGTGTGCCTTTTGATCAATAAATTGCGTTGTGTGGGTCCCACTGAATGATCTAATGGTGCACACCCACCTAGAAGATCCAAATCCTGTCAGAAGTTGCATTTTCTTTCTATTTGGGGGTAGGGCCTGAGGGTGCTTAGGAAATATCTGTCTCTTTCTTCTCCCCTTCCATTTCTGTTTGGTTGTGGGGTATAATGACCATTGTCTCTGTCCTTTACAACTAATTCCTTGCTCATCTATTATGTTTTTCTGTGTAGTCTTTAAATGCACAATCAAGAGCATTGCTTATGCAGAAATTGGCAGACCGCCATGGCCTTCCTGGAAGGTTTGTACTTTGTCTTTAATGTTTATCTTATATTTTGTGAATCTGTTTTACTATCTTCATGTATTCCAACATTGCAGCAATGGTGTGCCCGCAGTGAATGGGGCTGTTCCTATTCAGCCGGCTATTAGCTTGCCTATTGGTAATCCAGGTATAATACCCGCATCAACTCTCCCAACACAAATTGTGCCTACTCCAGTGGCTGAACCTGTAGGAATCCCCAGCGAGTGTTTACTGTTGAAGAATATGTTTGATCCAACCACCGAGGTTTGTGATTAACCGAATATATATACTTATACGATGTGCTGTTTCATTTAACAATGTACTGATGGCTAATACTACAATGCAGACTGAGCCAGATTTTGATATAGACATTAAAGAGGATGTAGAAGACGAGTGTTCTAAATATGGCCGGGTGAAGCATATTTATGTTGACAAGTAAGTTTATAAATGTGGCAGGCTTCCATGAATCATCAGGATTGATTTTACTTTGGTGTTTTTTGTAATATAATTTCTACAACTTTGCACTTAGAGTGGAAACTTTTCAATTGTTTTGGCATGTATAGAAGAAGTGCAGGTTTTGTGTATTTGCAATTTGAAACAGTGGAAGCAGCCAGTGCTGCTCAACGTGCAATGCACATGAGATGGTTTGCACGCCGGTTGATTTCAGCGATCTTCATGGTACGTCTCAAGTTCCCTGTTGGCTTATTTCTTCCTTGTCTTTGGATTTTGATAGTGTTTTTTAAAAGATAAAATGAAATAGGAGATTATACGATCCCATTAGTCCTGTATTTATTTTTATTGACTTCTTTTGGTTGTCCTAATGAAAAAATGATAGTTTACCTTCTCTCCAAACTCATCGATCCATCATCCATCCCGTCTGCTCTAGAACCCTAAAGCACATGTGAGTAAGTACCCTTTCAAACAGCTCTAGAACCCTAAAGCATATGTGAGTCGTTATGTACCCTTTCAAACAGATTAGGTGTGTTGGTCTTGTTTATTTTATATTGAAGAGTACTTCATTTCTAGGATTCCATCTGTCTTTTCAGATTTCTATCTAGAATACCGGGATTCTTATTGTTTTATAATGGGTCTTGTTATGTTGGGAGTTTCATTGGGGTTGGATTTGTCTCAAGATGCACTGCACTATAAGAGGATACGTTTTTATTTCTTATCTCAACATCTCATTATTATTGAGAGTCCTATATTCTTTTCTCTACCTACTTACCATCACGTTATTCTCTTCCCTCATCGGTTTTTTTTTTTTACCCTCTTCAAGTTTTGTAATTTCAAAACTTCCTAATGTCTGACTGCCGAACTTTTTATGTAGATGAGTATTTTAAGATATTGTTTCTTTTGCAGCAACCTCAGGTATATGAAGCCAAGTTTAAATCGGAACCTTGAAGAAGTGCATGCAAGGCATCTAGGGTGTTAAGGATACAATTTGAATGTTGTTCTGGTCGCTGTTTTCACAATTTAAGCTATAGTTTATAGGTTGATTCATGAATTGTACTAGGTATATGGTTACATAATTGTAATGCGTAGATGGTAATATTTGCAATCAGTTTACCATCGCCAATTTCAATGTATTTTAACCATCGTACTATCGCCTTTTCGTGCTGTTTATGTGCAAGGTAGAATATCCTCTATGGTCACATTGTTTACCTTTTCCTTTTAAATGCTTTTAGGCTCGTGGATTTTTTATATAATTCTTACAGGAAACTAATCGTTCGTCAAAACTAGTTTTTAAAAATATTTATATACTTGGTTTTTATTTTATTTTATAAAAATTGAAACAGATAGATTGTTTATATATAACTTCTTCAATCATGCTTTTTGTGTTGTTTCTTTGTTCAATTGCCCTTAAACCCTTCAACTCAATTGAAAAGATTGTGTTTTCCTCTAATGAAAGCTTCGTAAGGCTGAAAGCTTTCTTCTAAATATACTCTTCGCGAAAAAAGCCCTAACTACCCACCCCATCCCCATTTCGAAATTGGTTAAGTGATGCTATTCCCTGGGTTTCGTAGTACCGATTTGAGCTCGTGTAAACTCTTCCGGTACATGAAAATTTAGGTCCAGGGGAATATGTCCAATTCAAACTTAAGGTGTACTTTTGGGCTTATCAAATTATAGATGACGTTTCGAGGGAAGAACTAGGGAGAATGTAGGCATCAAACTTATGACACTACATCAACAAAGGTCAACCAGATAAGTCAACTTTCATTGGTAGCCTCTATGTAAACTAGGGGGACAAACTATAATGATTCACCAAAAAAATAAGCGATATGAGCTGAAGCTATCATGGGTATGGAATTTCTTTTTGGTTAATGTAATTCGTTCCCTTTGTTTTGTAAGATGTAAAATAGTAAAAAAAAAAAAAGACCAATTTATTTTATCGTCAGATTATTTAGCACAAATCAATTTGCACGAAGAGGCGACGAATTCATATCTTGTCATGTTATTGGATTGGATATCTAGTGTAAAATGCAAAATATACGACAAGCAAAAGAATGATAATAGTAGCGTCAAAAAAAAAGAAAAGAAAAGAATGACGATGATAATAGTGAATCAAAATAATCCACGTTTGTGAAAAAAAAATTGTATTATAGTTTTTCGTATTTGATAAAAAATAAAAAAGAATAGTGGGGTGGGCGATAGGGTTTTAACTCAGTATTTGGCGGTCCCAACGGCGACAAGACCGCGACCTCATAAGCCCTACTCATAAGCCTTGTTCCTCTGCTTCGCGATTTTGCATTTGCATTTGAATCTGCATTTGCATTTCAATTTGGTGTGGCTATATATAGAGCTAGCTACACCCGCATTCAAGGCTTTTTCTCCGGGGCCTAGTTTTCAAATCACAACCCATATCCCCAACTCACAAGACACGCAAAGAGAGTGAGAGTGTTCAGCTGCAACTGCATCCCTAAGCTTCAACGATTCGCTTCCTACACTAACGGTGATTCCATTCTCCAAACCCTAGCTAGCCACATGCTCTAATTTTGTTTCATTCAATTCCTAATTCATGCCTTTTCTTCTTCTGATTCTAAATTTTTTATTCTTTTTGTGTGTTGGCGATGGTAACAGATGGATAGGTACCAGAGGGTGGAGAAACCGAAGGCAGAGAGTCCTATAAACGAGAACGAGATTCGCATTACTACGCAAGGTAGGATGAGGAATTATATCACCTATGCCACCACTCTCTTCCAGGTATCATCTCTTAATTTTGTTATGTGAGGTCTTTTTTACTTTGGTTATGTAATGCTTCATTCATGCATGTATCAATTTTGTCTGTGATGTGAGTGAAGACTATTTTACCTTTTTTTTTTTTTAATTTTTAATTTTAATGTAGGAGAAAGGTTCTGAGGAAATTGTTCTTAAAGCAATGGGCAAAGCTATCAATAAGACTGTAATGATTGCCGAACTGATCAAGGTGGGTAAAATCTTTTATTTATTATTTATGGCTTTTTTATTTGCCATTTGTGTTTGTTTGTTGGGTAAACTGTTCCATTGTTGCAGAGAAGGATTGTTGGTTTGCATCAAAACACTCTAATTGGATCAACTGATATAACCGATACGTGGGAGCCGCTTGAAGAAGGCCTTCTTCCGTATGGAACTGTTGATTAATCAATTAATTAATTTTCTTTTTCTTTCAATATATATTTCTATGGTGTCATGTTAAATACTTATTTTCTGTGTGACTGATTGTTCTGTTTTGTGTTTTTCTTGCTCAGTTTGGAGACTACTCGCCATGTTTCGATGATCACAATTACTTTGTCAAAGAAAGAATTGGATACATCCTCCACAGGGTAAGAACTTGACTAATGTTGTTTGCCATGTCTCACTATGGATAGAATTATATTACAACTTCTTTGTCTCACCAATGTATTAGGCATATTTAATTCACTTATCATGTTACCTTGGTTTTCATGCCATTTATTCTATTTTGCATTTTACCATACAACTTTAAAATACCATGTCAAGAAGAGGGGATGCATAATAGATTTCTGAAGTCTTGGAGTGGAATGAATGTATATTATGCAGTCCTACTTATTGAGATGGATTCTGAATTCCATGTGTACTAATGAAAAGGTATCAACATCATTTTCTGTATCATATATCAATGTGTGGCTTCTTTTAATTTGCACTTTTCATGTGTGTTTTTCATATTTTTGGTCACACTATTGGATTTGGTTAAGTATTCGAACCTTTTAAAATATCAATATCCATTTATATTGTACAAGTCATGATTATTTTTTGCATTATGTTAGAGTTTTGAAAGTTACTTGTCGATAATCTTCATCTATGTTTAAAAGATTTTGCACTCAATTATTGAGAAAGGAGAGGATCTTTTTGTATTTCAGTTAGTTTTGTTCCCACATGTTGTTATACCTGAAATAAATATCAAGGCAATAATAGTCTTCGTGTTATTTAAACTGGGTAAATATGCTTTTTGATTATCTTCACGATTTCATACTTGTCAAGATTTTAAGTCTATTTTCTTATGCAGATACCAACCTCCTCTTCCAGCAGATCAAGTAAAACCCTTAAATGAATACGAAGAGGAAGGAGGTAAACTATAATGTTTTAGTAAATATTTAGGAAGTTTAGCATGGCAGATATTCTGACTTGAGTTTTGTAATTTGATCTGATACAGAAGGCTCACCAAGGATGCGAGGAAGAGGGCGTGGTGGTCGTGGAAGGGGAAGGGGAAGGGGAAGGGCTAGAGGTATTGCAGACAACCTTTTTTGTACTTATTTACCGTGTCATTCACTCATTGTAAAATATCTTATTGAACCCCTTGTATTTTGTTGCGGCTTCTTTTGAAATATGAAAAACATTTATTTGGACACTATCTGTGTTGTTTAGGGAATTACAATGGAGGGATGGAATATGGTGATGGTTGGGATGGTGGACGTGGCTATGGTGGCAGAGGACGTGGCCGTGGTAGGGGGCGTGGTTTCCGGGGACGAGGACAAGGCTATGGTGGTCAGAACTACTATGATTATGTTGACTATAACGCACAGCAAGCCCCTCGTGGTAAGTTGCATCTTGATGAAGTTTGTCTTTCCTGATGGTGGAGATAAATTGTTAGCCTAAATTGCAATTCTATTGTCAGTTACAATGTTGTTTTATCCCAGGTTTGTGATGGCGTAATGAACGGATTTTTATCAAATTCTTAGATTCGTTTGTTCTATTTGCATTATATGGTTGCCTCTACATAAACAGGCTGCAGAAGAATTACTTCTCTGCTTGTCATTTCTTGTTGTATCAGTATTATAGAATTCTTATCTTACAAAGTTCCTTGAGCAAATATTGCATGTAATTTTTTTTTTTTTTAATAAATTGTTTTTGCAGGCCGTGGATTTGGTCGTGGAAGGGGAAGAGGCCGTGGATATGGTCGTAGTTATAGAACAGATGGAGGAGGCCGGGGAGGAGCTGCTTTCTCTGCTTAGTTCTTTGTGAGGTTGTCTTATAAATGGAAAGTGTTGCAGCCATGTTCCCTTGCAGTCTTGTTTTTGTTTTCTTCCCTTGTGTAACCTCTATAATTGTCTTAGTTTAGTCGGGTGAGTTAGGTTTTTCCTTTGCTTCTTTTAGACTTTATAAAATCAAAGTTGTAAAATTTTTTAGTAGGAATTAGGATTAGGAATTGTAGTGATAATTTTTTTTTCTTTTCCACGTTTTCTATACTTCGCTCGAAATTTTGAATATGAATCATGTTGGGATAGATATATCTTTCTTTAATTAGCAACTTCCCCCTAAAGAGTCTAATTTCTTATTTTCTGTGGATTTAAGTCAATACCAATATATCGAGTTACATGCCTTTTTTTTGGGTGCACTAGAAAATTCAGCGTCAACTGAAAATTCCCGTCATATATTTATGCTCGGTTAATGGCTACGGTCTGCTCCATCAGCTCCAACTGAAAATTATGGGCTTGATGGTACTAGTAGTACAAGTTACAACTATAAACAACTAGATCAGCAGTAACTATAACATTTATACCTTTGCTCAGAAAATGATTGGAGACTAAAATTCATGTTAAAATAAAACTTAATGTGATCGAGATTTTGTCGTATATATTGAAATGAAGTGCAACTTAATCCTTCAAACTATAAAATGGTTTGCCCCGAGGGCACCAAAGATGAGGAAATAGCCAATTATACTTTGTGAGGGGAAGTAATTCTTAGCAAATAAACCACCTTCAATATTGAGATTAAATCACAATTCTATCTTTTTAAATGTGAAAAGTGATGAGAGAAGGGTATAATAGAACAAATCCAATTGTAACAATAGGGAAGGTATTAAACTTGTCCAACAGTGGTATGGCAGGTTCATTATTAAACATCAATACATGACATTGAAACGAGTTTTGGCTTTGTGTCGGTGTTTTATGTATCACTTACACGGTTCATCACGAATCCAAATAAAACCAGACCAGGCAAAAGATGTATCCTCGAAAGCAAGAATAATACACGGCAAAATGTGGAACTGACTATGGTAACTTTCTTCTGTTCTTGCCAATGATGGTGTAGCAAACATCATTCAAAATCAATACAATGTGTTTGGCGTTTTGAGTGACCTCATGTATGCTAGTATGCATGTATCACAAGGTTGGTTGAGTTGGTTAATGATGATGTAAGAACTGGTAAATGGTGCTGATTTTATTTAAGTAGGCAAAAATTCAAATAGGGAATTTTGGGTCAGAACCGAAAAGATGATGGCTTAAGGGTCAAAAATAATGAGCAGAAAACAGAAACAATTCTGGGAAATAAAGAATCCCTTGATCCTCTTAGTCCATCCAAGTCCTGAATGAATATTCCCTTCCCCCAAAGATCTCACTTATAATAATCTATGGGAGAGAATCAAGGGACTAGGCATTATTCCCTCCTAAAAATCTTCCCTTCCTATTTTATCTCAACTAATTTATTCTTTCCTAACAAAGCCTGATTTGTCTAACAAATCAGATTTTATTCCCCCCTGATCTGCTCTTCTTTCTTCTAGAATAATGATGTGGAAAAGGAATTATTTCCTTTCCCTTTTTGTTAGCCAATTTGGCTGCTGCTGCTGGGTGGTCTGTAACAGAGGACTGTTGGGGAAGGAATTTCAAAGTTGGTTCTTCTGAATATGTTCACAAGATGAACTATTCTCACCCTATATAAGTAGTAGTTATGGTGTGAAATAGTTTTGACTCAACGCACTTTTAATTCTTGTTCTTTTTGTCAAGTTTAATGTTGAGTTATATACAAAATACTTCCTCCTATCAGATTTATTTATCATTTTTTTATTTTTTTATATATTCAAAAATTAATATATCTAAATACAAATTAATGTATTTAGACTTAATTATGTCAACATACATTAATTAAAATTAATGTACTAAAAAGTGAAATTAACCTGTATAAAAAGGAATGAGTAGCTTTTGGTTACAGACTACATGGAGGAGTTATATCGATGTCCAACCAAGTTGGCTTCAGTCATGAAAGTAAAGCATTTTTTTGGGGGGTAACAAATTCAAAGTAAAACTTGATCAAACCGTGATTTCTTGCCTTGTGCGGCCTGCTACAATGACACTAAGGATAGTAGGGTCCACGGTTGGCTTCTAGACTGCAATGCAGGCGTCTGATTCTTTTTTTTTGTTTCTTTTTGTTCTCTTCTAAATTTTCCTAGTTTGATTTATGACAAGTCCACTTTGGACCTTTGGTCTTCATGGAATCTGTCAAATTTGTTGAGAGACAAAGTTGTTTTCACCAATAATTAAGCACTTTGGTTTTTTGTTTTTTGCTGCTATTGACTTCAGACTTCCCAAAGTCGTCCTCATCATCTGCATTAATTCATGATATAACATAGATGAGGCAACAGTTTCAGTTACCGGAATTTGCATTAAAGAAAGATCTCTCCACACAAGCTCAAAAATAGAATTTTTCTCAATGGTCAGGCATTTCTTGTAAATGATGATAATTGTATAGTTGATGATGCTGATGATTCACATTCTGCTTTTTGTTCCTAGCATGTATTAACCATTTTGTCACTCCTTAGAAACTACTTCCTCCTCCGATACACAATGATAATTTATTTCACTTTTTAAAGTTGATTCATAATTTAATATATTTAAATATAATATTATCAACAATATTTATATGTAATTATATAGGTAAATAAGGATACACAAAATTCACAAAACAACAACAAACACTCCCTTTAAAATAGTATATGGATAGTGTTATTTGAATACTAAGTATGGTGTAAACGCCAAGTCTTCTTTCTCACATACACCATGACGTTCACACTCATATCTGATGTGTGTGAGAGATAAAACTTGGTATCTACGTCATGCTTGTTGTCCAAACAACATTTTTGAATTGTATATATACAACTTAAAATTAAAGCATGAGGTATAAAGTCTGAGTAAGACTAAGTTCAAAGATGACATAGCCTCGAAGCATGTGATAGTTTGTAGGAGTTATA
Source organism: Nissolia schottii (assembly GCA_003254905.1). NCBI lineage: Eukaryota > Viridiplantae > Streptophyta > Magnoliopsida > Fabales > Fabaceae > Nissolia > Nissolia schottii. The sequence continues at coordinate 16,507 of QANU01036045.1, read as the reverse complement.
TACTCAGTGCGCAGGGTTTTATTATCTGTACACCCTACTTTAAACATTTATGTTAGACATTAACATATAAAAATGTTGATCCCATCATCTACTTATCATTGTTAGATTACACTTTTTCCAACTCTATAAAAGACTACCAATCAGAAATGTTTATGTCTACAAAGGGACGTACAAATATCTTTTTCCTTATGCGCATAACCAAACAATGCTTATAGGAGCAGAAGTTAGTTGTACCTAATTTACATTTAACAATTCCCACAATGATTGAATTGTATATGCAGCTACGCTAAAACATATCATGAATTTCTGATTTTTGGATTGTACAATTCATTAATTTATATTTATATGTATATATTTAAGGAGGCAAGAAGCGCAAAGCTTAAATAAAGCAAAATGTTAATCTAAACTAAAGCAAGCTGCTCTTGTCTGATAACAAATCTCCTGTGAACAACTTAATTACATTTTCGTTAATGAGCAATTGAAATAATAAACCACAAGCTGTTGGGATCGCATATCCTAGTATAGTTATAGTTTGCTTCTCTCTCTCTCTCTCTCTCTCTCTATATATATATATATTGCTTATAACTTTTTCTCTTTTTGAATGTTATACTGCCTAACAAAATAAAACAAGATCGAGCTCCAACAAAATTCCTAGTATCTACACAAGATGCTAGAGTTCTCAAAATCATGACCAAATGTCTCAATCGACTTTCTTATAACTAGCCCAAGTCTAATTTTCATATGAAAAAAGAAAAAAAAACTTAAATATGATAGGATTAAGAACTTTCCCTTGCTTTGTTTTATTTGATTCCTCCCACAATGTTAATGTGTGTGACATTTAATAAAATAGAACAAGAGAAAGTGCACAACAACTATAGCATGTAAGAATTATCTTTTTGAAAATATAAGAATTAATTAAAAAAAATTAATGAAGCAAAACTTTATTGGGGAAAGAGAAATTTTTTTGTTTTGTAATATTCATAGCCTTAACACATTAGCTATGAAATTAAAAATGTAAAGATGATAAGAGACAAGGATAATCCGTAATATTGATATATATGTCAAGTAATAAAATGTTACAAAGTAAAACTTGTCTCTTGTTCGAATTACACAACATATTAAAATTTCTTTATTATAAACTCACAATAAACCACATACAATCCAATGTGTCTGGTTTGTGAAATTTGGTGGGGGGCTATATATTAAGCATTTTCCATTTTCCATATATATAGCCATAGAGAAAAAATGGAGTAGAAAGTAATAAGTCATCACAATGTGATGCACAATCACTGAGTCTATACATTTTTCCTGAAATTAACAAACATCACTACACCCCCCTTTGACTGCTAAGAATTGAGAAATATTAGTTCCTCCCTTCATCCAAAAATAGCATACAAAATAGACCGCACGAAACACTAACTAAAAAAAAATAGCAAACTCTATGTCACATACGCGTTGATGAAAAGTTGAAAACTAAAGCAATTCCTTTAGCCATAGAATTATGAACTAGTCAGAGAAATAGAATCAAAGCAAGCAATTCCTTTGGTCAATGGAAATGCTAAAAAGCTTCACGATGAACCCAAAGTAAACCAACCGCGCAAATCAAGATAAACACTTTGTATGATCATGATTCACCAACACATTAACATTTATTAACACAAGCTAGCTTACTATATGAAGCAGAATTAGATTTTTCTCTGTATAGAGAGACAATTGAAGTCACGAAGGACACAAGAAGAAACTATATATTCCTTACTTGTACAAAAATCTAGGACAAAAACCATGATTTAGGGTTTCCTAATCTCGGCTTGCTTTCTATTTTCATGTTTTTCACTCTTTTTCTTCACACAAGGTTAAAGATCGAAAACACGAAATCAAAATAGAAACTAAACAAATCCTTTACATTTCTCATGTTCTTTATTTTGAAGATTTCGGGAAACAAAAACAGTGAAAACAAAATAAATAGTATTATTATCATCATTTTCTTCACAAAACTCTTCTAATAATTATAAGAAATGAAAACAAAAACCAACTAGAGCTTACTGTCTTCCTGTCTCTAATTAAGCCTTCACCCTTCTCTCGGTTTCCGCGGCGGCGGCATCAATGGGCCTTGTGGCATTGTATATATTCACAAGCGACCGATACCTTGTTTGCTTCTTCTGCGGAAAATCCTCAACGTCGTTCCCAAATATCTCTTGTATCTTCGCCATTACAATACCATCATCACATCTTGGTTTTTGATCAACCTCTTCTTCATCTTCGCCATCATCCAATATTATTAATCTTCTCATAATCTTCCTCCTCTTGCTGCTGCTGCTACCGTTAATGTTGTTGCTGTTCTCTTCATCGCTGAGTTGCATGAGTTGCTGTGCCGCTTCCTTTTCTGACTCGGTGAAGGCCTTGTGCTTCCTCCAGTTAGAAGAAGAAGAAGAAGAACAACAACAAGAAGGTGCTTCTGCCATTATGTGTGTAACCCAAGGTGATAACAGTTTATGAGTTTCTCTCTCTCTCTCTCTCTCTCTATCTCTTTGTGTGCGTTTTCTTCTCTTAAACAACAGCAACAAAGTCTTCGTATTAGTATTAGTATTGTTATGATGATGATGTGATTTGCGTAGAGCGCGTTTTGAGGGTACGTGTTGTGTGAGTTCTCCCTCCGTATTATTAGAGAGAGAATATGAGAAACTGCGTGGTTGCTTCTACGAAGATGGATAATATTCATATTTAATAATATTATTAATACATGTATATATTCTTTTTACCTTTCAAATCACTTTTTTTATTTGTTACACTAACTAATATCGAAACTCTATTATTAAAATTGTATTTAGTGTTAGAGACAGAGTCCAAAATCAATTTTTTTTATCTATTATATCTCATCAATATTAAGATAAATGGGACAATTTTTTTTTTTTGTCCAAGAGACAAGAACTTTTTGCCTTTTGTCCCATATTTCTATATCCTATCATGTATCTTATATCAAACAAAGCCTAATAAGATCGACTAATTCAATTTAAAGATATTACGACTATCTCCTTTAACACAAATTTTGTCCTCACTAACTCCCGAACCCAAAATTCTTTAACAACGAGATGAACTTCCCTCCCGCTTGACATGTTCGTTTTTTTTTACTTAAAGCATGGATCAAATATCACACCGTGTTTCGTGTTTTAGTCTATCGCATGTTACGAAAGGGATTGGCGACCGTTGGATTGATCATGAAGTCCATTTTTGATTGGTGATCTAACGGGTCATAAAATAGCAAATCTTATTTTAAGGTTTCCATGTGAATGGAGCATAAAGGTTCGGGACTTGACTTTAATCTTTTTTCTTGGTCCCCTAAGAAAGTGAATACTGCGCATAAAGTAGAGATGGTACATATATCATATCAGGTTGACCCGAGTCATGGATGGAATTGGCCACGTATGATTTGTTTCCTTGTGTAGAAATTGGAACCAACCCTTGATATAGGCAGATGATTTGTGTGTGTAAGAATCCATCCGACTACCAATCGGTTTGTTTTTATTTTAAAGAAAATAGAAATTAAGGATTGTTATATTTTTTCAGGAAACAGTCCACTTTTAAGCCTCGTTGAAAACTTCAAATATATATCATGTTCTAGTTGTTCTCACTTATAAGCTCCTGCGATTTTGTTGCTTCTTAATTGAAAATGATTAATTCACATTTTTATGTTGGTTATGTAACTTGTGGTCAGAATATTGTAGTTAAGTGTAACCAAACAAAAAAAAAGAGGACAATGTACCCAAAAAATAAAGAATATTGTAGCTAAAATAAATGGCAGATTATTACTTTTCTGTCCTTCAAGTTTCTGCGGAGTACTTTTGTTTTTCAAATGGAAGAAAAAGTGGAGAGGGGGGAAAATAACAAAAATGGTTGAAAAAATTGTCAGGTTTTTATTGTCTTAAACTGCATTTGACTACGCAAGCTTATTATCTTAGTGTAATGAAAGATATAAAATCAATATTTAACTTCTCTCAACAGCTCTCCTTCTCTTTAATTTCTCTACTTTCCCTATCTCTATAACACAAGCTTCCCTTGTGATTAAGTTGTGCAAGTTAGACAACTTGGAACTTGGAAGCAAAGCAATCTTTGCATATATTATCACGTCACGATTTCTCCTCTTTTCCATTTATTTAGTCCTAATTAAATAGCTAATTAAAGGTGGCTACGTTTAGATAAACTGAAAAGAGGGGGAAGTAGTAATTTTCTTAAAATTTCAATTATTATTTTTAAGTGAGTTCTCAGGTAAATATTCTCTTCTATTAATTTCTTTATATTTGACAATTTTTTAAAATTAAATTTGTCAAATTTTATCATCATTTTATGATCTAATATAACATATTAATGCGATATATGATATAATCCGATAAATTAATATTTTTTAATTCAATAGTTGTGGATAAGTGCGTCAAAGCTCAAATGATTTACTAAACCCTAGACCTCTTACAAGTTGACATTTTTAATGATTTGACTCATGAAAAATTTGTGAAGATCATATAAAATATAAAATGACAGATGAATTTTGTTTCAAAATTTGTCAAAAATAAAAAAATAACAAAAAAGGATATTTATCACATGAAGCACGTGACAAACTACCATAATTTAATAATTGCTTATGCAATTTTGAGCTATAGCGATTTCTTTTATTGAATCTCGATTTTGTGTCATGCATGATTGTGCAGTAACCAAGTGTTGGGAAAGTCATGCCTTTCATGAGATCTGAAATTGTTCAAACATGGTTGCTTTCAATTAGAGGATTGGCAAATTTAGTTTCAACCGAAAAATAATAAAAATAATAAAATTAAGGATTAAATAAGTTTTTAAACCTTAATAAATCACAAATTTTGGTTTTAATCCTTAATAAGTATTTTTTTTTTCGTTTCATTCTCTAATAAATTTATTTTTTGTTTTTTGTCTATGTCGTCAACTTGATTCGTTAACTATTGACAAGGTAAACGGAAGTTAAAGTTAACCCTGCTTATGTGACACCTCATTTATTCACATGACATAAAAAATTTCTTAAATAAGTTTTTAGCCCTTAATAAATCATAAATTTT